>BSBK01005468.1:402500-405149 GCA_027943335.1 Chamaecyparis obtusa
CTCCCTAATTACCCCCTATATCTCACTCTCTTCCATCCCTCATCTCACCATCCCATTCCTTCCCCCCACCATCACCTCTCTCTCTCTCTCTCTCTCTTTTTCATCTCACCAATCCAACATGTCTGCCTTCTAATAAATTAATTTATTATGATAGGTGAAGGGAAAGTGAATAAAATAAGAGAGATATAGAGATAATGAGATATAGATATACATGAACATATGAGAGAGAGAGAGAGATTGATTTTCTCTTAGGTCATCTTGGGAAATTGCGTACAAAGGATCAAAGACAACAAGGAAAACCTATATGATGATTTATGAATTTTTTTAATCTCATTGGTACATAAACTGTATTTTTTTCACTATTTACTACTTCTTAACTATGTCAATTCTTATGGGAGAAAAATTGAACTAAAAAAGAATGTTTTTGTATGCAAAAGTTGTGATTATTACAAGTTTCAAAATTAAGTATTCACTTCAAATTATTATATTAATTTTTGGTCTATAATATAATAAATTTACTTATCCATATTGTAGGTCTCATAATCACCTTTCCAACGCCTATAAAAAATCAAAATTTGGTAAGAAACTCAAAATTTATACCCATTTTTACTAAAATGTGTATTTTAATTTTTTTTCAAAATGGTAACCGATTTAGAATGGTTTCCTAATTTGGAATAGATACTCGATACATATCGGGTACTCGATACCTCCAACACACTAAGGATTTACTTTGATATTTTCCTCGGGTTTTGGCTTTGGGATGTCAAAACTATATGGTCAATTCAAAAAATGTGTTTTCCATATTTCCTTTGATCTCTAGACTTCGACCATGTACCTGATGACTTTTTTTCACTCAAATTTGATGAAACAAAAAGGGTTTCTTAGGGAGATTCTCATCTTTCCATTAATATAATTATTGTCAAATTTTGATTTGAACAAGAAATTATTATTTATTTATTAATTGAGTTACCTCTAAAGTTGTGATTGATAGAATGATTGAAAAATAACTATAACTTTCAAACATGCATCACATTCTATGCTTCGCCTACAAGTAAAACAAAACTTAATTTGATGAAGTTTAGACTAAGTTAAGGTGGTCAGACACAAGAGTTTTTATATTTTGGAAAAGTTGTGGCAAAAACATCATAATTAATTATTTTCATGAAAAATTTACAAAAAATATGCATTATATCCAGACATGAGTCTACTATTTATATCTAAAATCTTGAAAAAAAAATATTATCATTTGATTGTGTTTAAGGAGGTCAAACATATACCTACTTCTTATCTTTTTCCTAAAATTTGGATACTATTGCATTGAAATTTGAAATTTCAACGTATAGAATAATTATTTTTCAAAAAAGGTCAAGTGGCTGGAAACTAAATTCAATTTTTCTACATATTCCCTTGTTACATATTTTTGATATAAGATTATTAACTTGTTCAAATTTTTACATCAACTTGCCTAACCCTGATTTTCTAAATTTTCACTGGCACTTAAGGGCCTAGTTTGGTACATCATGATCATGCACATATCCACCACCAAGAATGAGAGAGGCTAAGGAACAAAATTTACTTTATTTTTTGAGGGAGAGAGGATACTTTGACACATGTCAACATATGCTACATAATAGGTAGGCTTGTACTAGATGTACCACATTCTAGATATACAATATAATAATAAGATGCTAATATTATTGATGGAGAGATGCTATGTAAATTTTCCAATTTTTAGACTTTCAATGGAAGAAACTACTATCACTCTTGACTATGTAAATAATATTCTTTGACTATTGGTCTATGGTGATACTATAGGTGGAGTAGAGGTTTATGGAGTATGTGTGATGCTCGTAAATATATGCACTAGGTTGATGTATTCTAGAAGACGACTCATCCTAGTTCATTTTTTATGTATGAAGTAGGGTAATGCACCCACCCTTAGCTAGATGAATGATTTCCATGACTATTTCTATTTACATTGTAATGGTTAATTGACCTACATAATTACATGGGGATCATCTATACTAGTAAAGACATGGAAAATAGATATAATTTATTTTCTTGGGACTAGATCATGCTTGTGCACTATATCAAAACCTTGGGTTCTATGTGTGGAATGAGGCATATAGATTGATGACCTACACCCATTATACAAGTGTGTCCCCTAGATCACATCAAGTACATGCTTGATTGGTTAGATATATTATAGTTATTCTAAGTGAGGATCCAAAAGCATATGCCTATAGGTTGTCTTTTATAGGGAGTTTAAATAAAAAAATTATACTACGATTCAAAATTTTACCATTTACCATCACCATATTTTATTTGGTAACTCTACATAGGGATGAGAGTATGGGAGGCCATGAACACTAAATGGATCAAATATGAAGAGATATTATTTGAATGGCTCACCAAAATACTATCATAGTCCCCCTTCTACAATGAAAATGATACATGATACTTCAACAATTCATAGGGTGTGTCAATAAGTGTACTAAGGGAATTTTTATCTCACTAAATAAAAACAAGGCCTTGTAAGTTGCCTTGACATACACCTTAAAATGCATTGAGTAAAATATACTAAAGAGTGTGACTAGGATCACTTTTTAGCTAATTATGAGTGTGGTGGTGGTGCTCTAACCATAGTTA
>BSBK01005469.1:0-117863 GCA_027943335.1 Chamaecyparis obtusa
GAACCGACAGCTGGTTGTGATGGGGCTTCTCAACAGAGAGACCCACACAGAAGGTGTAGCGATATTTGATTTTTTATCTCGCACATGGTGGATGGGCACCGATATGCCACGTAGTCGATGTTACTTTGCATGTGCTCCATCACCATCTGAAGGACTCGTCTATATTGCCGGGGCTATCACAGGCAGACATTCAGTCCCTATGTACGAGATGCTATTGTTTACAATGTAGAGGAAGACAAGTGGTATTCTCTTCCTCGGATGAATAATGATCTAGACCTTAATCCCTGTGCTGGTGGTGTATTTGATGGAAAGTTTTATGTACTTCCCTGGAACAGCAACAACGCACAAATTTATGATCCTCACACTCAATTGTGGAAAAACGTCAACAAATTGGATATTGATGGTAGATGCGTGGATGCTGTTAGGGACCTGAAAAAGTACGATGTCCTGCGGAAAGTCCTGCTAATTATGTCATAATGAGTACATACTAGCAATCACATCTTGGTGTGCAATGGGTACCCAAAATGCATTCATTTATTTGGTGGCAATATTGTATCTAAAATTAATCAATTTGAATAGAAACATAGTATAATTGTCTTGTTATTTTTTATTTTTAAACTAAATGTAACCTTTTTTTAATTATAATTAATATTTTGTAAACAATAAATGTAGTGTTGTTCATTCTTTTACAACATGAATCTATTGTACATATAATATTTTTCAATCAAAATAAGGTGATTTTTTTAAAAAGCAATCTAAAATCACATTACGTTGAACCATTTAATCTATAACCACAATTGGATACTGACAAATAATACATATATTGTTTCCACAATCTTTGAATTCCCACATTATTTTGTAGTAATAAATTTTGTTTCACCTGTTTCGTAGAGTACAATTTGAAATCGTGTATCATATTTGGAGAGGCATTTTCTTTTATGAGGGCCGATGTTGGAAAACCTGCATGAAATTGAATAGTTTCATCAAAACATTTATTCTATTTGTCAACATTTTATTTGTAATGAAATATATAGAAAATTCTAGTCTATTTTTTCATACATTTGTGTAGTAGATGAGGTCATTTGATGGACCATTTAAAAAATTTATGTTGTTTGTAGAAAAAGGTCTCGATGAAGAAGTGATACTGTAATTGAATCAAATATAAGGCCACTTAGAAGGATCCAAAATGTTTGAAATAAATTCTATAAATTAGGAAGTTAATCAAACTACATTACCAATAAGCTCATATTTTTTTGGCAATATCGAGGGAGGGAGGAGGAGGAGGAGGAGATAGAAACATATAGATGATGAGTTAGAGTGATAAATAAATATAGATATGCAACGATGTAGAGTGAGGGGAGGGGAGAGAAAGATAGAGATAGATAAAGAGATAAACAAATACAGATAAGTATAGACAAGAAAATAGAGGTAGAAATAGGGACACTTAAGAGGAAGATAGAGGTAGAGATGGAGAAATATATGGGAGATGGGGAGGGATTGAGGTAAGGAGATGTGGAGATATTAATAAAGAGATGATGAGGATAGGGAAAGTGATGGTCATCAATATATTTGAGAGTTTCAAGTATATGTATCAAAAGGATTTTTTATTATTTAATTATTAATTCAAATGACACCTACAGTTTAACTATATGTAATTAAAATTATCTAAAGAGTTTAATATTTTCATATCAAATTTGAAAAATATATCAAACACCTTTATCAATTTAATTAAATATATAACTTTAAATTATTTGTATTTTAGCTAAAAGTGAAGTTACAACATACCAACTAAATAAAATTTATAATTGTAAAATTTTTGATGATATATATCTCTACATTCCTTTTAGTCCCAATTTGAAAATAAATCTATATTATACAATACAATTTTCTTATTAAATTTCCAGATTTTAAAAAAATAAAACAAATGTCTTTATCAAAAAAATACATTGACATAAATTTAAATATGATTTGTGTATAATTTTCAGGAGTCTATAATGGAATAATTAAGGAAAAAGAAATGATATAGAGTAGAAGTAATCTATGCAATATTAAACTCCAACAAATGTTCTTGACAAGCCTTGTCTCTAAACAAATGAATAATCAAAAGCCTCGAGATAAACAACTGCCAATATGGGAAATATACTCTATAAATAATCCCAATACAACCTGATAAAAAAAGTGGTGCCTCTAAACAGCTCAAAAAATGACCTTTTTGAACAGTGGTAGCAAAAGAGCCATTTTTAAGCCTTGGGATTGAGGAAAAAGGGGGAAGGAAAGAATTTTTTCTAGGGAAGTGCTCCAGTTGAGGACAAAGGAGGAATTTTTTCTGGTGGGCCAGTAGAGTGCTGAGAGGAGGAATTTGATATCTACTTCAGTTTCTGCTTCTGTGTATCTTGAGGTGTCTTGGCAAGCAATGCCTATGACTGTGAACCTGTAAGTGAATCCATCTAATTGAGCTTGGATTGCTCACGAGTCAACTTGTCACAGGAAGTCTTGAAAAAGGGCATAACATGCTGTGCACCAGTGCATCCATAGTGGAGTAGAAGGTAGAAGTGAAAATCTGATAAGGACCGCGAAGCTTTCAGAGTATCAAAAAGATACACTCATCATCGGACTTCGTCTTTCCAAAACTCTGCATCTATCTGGAGAACCCTGAACTCATTCATTGTGCCAAACAAGGTGGAAAACTTGTTCCACATAGCGTTGGGTGTGGTCAAACCATCCAGGTGGAACAACAACCCATCTAAAATATTTAGTGCAATGGGACCCATCATAAGAGCCTCATAAGGCCTCTATAGAACTAGTTGAGCCTCATCGAGGAATGACCATAACCCTTTGCCATAAGCAATCTGGTCATCTATCCTTTCCAAGTGTGGTAGTTGTGAGGTGTAAGACGGGCGATAGAAGAGTTTGCCATTGAGAGAAAGTAGAGAGAAGTAGAAGGGTCTCTTTGAAATAAATGATAGAAAGAGAATTTGCACTCCCCCACAAAATATTATACTATCTCCCGTACACTTCAAATAAGTATGTAAGCATAAAAAAATAAGGAAAAAACTTGATTTTCAGATGCCTCTACTTTGATGCCAAAAATAGCTGATCAAACAGCAAAAATTGAAAATGAAACCAGCATGGTTGGATCAGGCTCAGAAAGAGCTTTCCAACGATATATCACACTTTGATTTTCGATGTCATATGCCAAAATTTCTCAAAAATGGGTGCGAGTTTTGTGGGGTGGCACAGATTCCGAAAATGCTAAAATTTTCTTTAAAATGCCAAAAATTGCTAAAATTTTCCAAAAAACCTCTTCTCGCACCAAAAAATGAAAAACACCCACTAAACAAAACGCGCACTCAATCTCAACATCTCAAGCCTTGAGAAGTGTGCAACAGTCGTACAACCCTCCTGCCAAAACAATTTAGCCACAGATTGCCCTGGTACCCAAAGCTGGTTGAATTTTATATCAAAATTTGTCTAAAGGATCCTTTGAATCCATTGGTTAGGTCAATTTGAGCTGAAAATGCCTCTAATAAAAAACTTTCCCCAAATCCAAAAAATAACTCTTCAAAAAACTTAAAACCCTTAACCTCAAAAACTACTTCAAAAACACCAGAATTGGCAGCAACAGGGGAGCTCTGATACCACGTAGGATTTGAGAGATACAAATCCATAGAACGCCAAGAATACCTGCATGCAAATAACCTGTTACAAGAGAGAAGCAGAAAGAAGCAAAAGGAAGAACTCAAAATTACTCAAAAATGTGAGAGCAAAATTATGATCCAAGTTATTAAAAAAAGAATTACAAGGTTCAACCTATAAAGATGCACAAAACCCTAAAGCCTAAAAAAGATAGGTCGCACATTAATAATCAATAAAAGAATTAATTATTAATTCACCTAAGAGAAAGCTTAAGCACTAAAGAGTAAGAACTTCACTAATTAAATCAATATGATTTAATTAGTAAGTACACTAAATATTACTCTAACAGATGACACTCACAAATTCTTTACTACTACAGATAGAAAAGGTTTGCCTGTTAGGGCTACAAGTTTTGATCACTTCTGGTGATCTTACCCTGTTAGGAGTAACATGTTAGATCAGCTAGATCTAACTAGCTATAGGATTTTAAGAACACTAATGAAGTGTATACTCGGTTAAGAGATTTACATAAGACTGTTAAATCTACTCTGATAAGAGATTTATCCAAAAATTCTATTACAATTGTTAGAAAGCAATAGGCAATTATCTAATAATTGAAAACTTAATTGTTTGATAAAAATCTATAAGTTCTGAATCTATTTCACCTTTACTGTGATGAATCTCTTCTCTGAACTACTCGATAGCCTTTTTTGATTCTTCTTAATCTGATATCCTCTACAATTTGCTCTATTAACTGATGGACTTGAAGTTAGGCAAGTGCTTCAAGTTCTCCTTCATTCATATATCAATTCTCATTATAAATGATGTAAACATACATTTATATAGTGATCTTCTTTTACCACTTTAACAAAATTAGGTTACACAACTTAGTCATAACCCTAAGATCTACAGTGTACAAAAATAACCTAGATCAAACTATTACATAAGATATGCATTGCATTTAATGAATATCATAGCAATAAATATTCCTTGATCTTGGTAAAAAAAAAATTGATCTGTTGTAACCATTTTCATAGAAGAATGTGCCATTTCTGATTACTATGCCATTTTTTGTGATCATCAATAAACACTCTATAAATTGCTTGATGTATACCAATGCTTGGTTTTTACTCTCTGTCAATGTCGCTGATGTTGTTGCTTAGGAAATGTGTAGTGCTCGGTGTGTATGCTTTACCGACTAGTCTGTCTTGCTTCTAGTTATCATCTTGCTCAATGTATGTGACCGACTGATATCTTTGATAAAATTTGATACTAATGACAACCTTGAATTCTCAATATAGATAACAATCTCCCCCTTTGGCATTAGAATCAAAACTTGAATGTATATAGACATAATTTTCTATATATTACTTATATCTCCACCATATACATATACTTATCAAAATTTCTAAGTACTCCCCCTCAGTGCATGCTCCTGATAATATGTAGTATACATAGCATCTATGTACATATTTATTTGGCATATTGACATATACATTGCTTTCCCCCTTTTTGATAGTAATGCCAAATACAAAAAAATGTAACAGTATAGTCACATTTTGTCAAAAATATGCTGGTGGGTTTTCTTCACTAACTCCAAGAGGTTTTCCCATTTGTCTTTCAAGTTGGTGAGAGCAATGTGCTCAAGACTGACTTGCGCATGCATGTCAAAGATGTTATCCAACATAGAAATTTTTGGTGTTGCAACAAGTTGTTCTGCTTTGACAATGTGTGCCTCAAATTTTTTTAGGTATGGCAGGAGTTATGTCTGTAACTCAATGACCTGATCGGTTATGTGCTCTTCTTGTTTCTTTAAATTTTCTATTAACTACCCAAGTTCCTGAACTTGCTGAATGTGCTTTGTAAAAGCATTTGGCTTGGTTATAGCTATAGATGTACTAACCTTGATTTCTACTTCCAATCCTTTTATCTTTTCATTAACATCAATAGTGAAGGTTTCTACATTACAAAGCTTCAGTAAGAATTGACAAATTAGCTGGGTGATAGATTTTATCTCAGTGGTTACCTCAGATAATTTGACCTTCTTAATTTCCACTTCTTGGCTTATTTGCTCTGCCAGTTTATTTTGTATCCTTGATTCTTCCCTTTCTTCAATCCATTTGTCTACATCGGTATCTGATGCATTGATCTTCTCGGTTAATATAGCAAGTTGATCTATGATGAGAGTATCTTCATCAATATCTACCTCAGGTACTACCTATTGTAAGATATCCCTCACATCTACTAGAATTTCTTTTCTCTTGGTTTCTTGCTTTAGCTTCTCCTAAGTTGCCTTCCATGAGCATGGTTCCCCATATTTGCTTAGTTTTTCAAGGCTTAGGGTCCTTGGGTCACACTCAAGAATAATTATCACTTTATCTAGGGTGATTGGCCATTTCCTTTCCTTTTTCTTCTTCTTCTCTGATGCTAGTGGTGATTTCTTCTCAATAACGACAAGAGACTTGTCTCTAGTCTTTGGAGTATCCTTCCCAGTTGACATATTCTCTTCCTTCTTTTGCTCCTTGGTAGCTATTGTCTTGGTTGATTGAGTGGGAGCCTTAGATGTGGTGTCAGGTGGGATCACCTCGGTTTCCTTTGTCTCATCTGTTACATTTGTCTTGGTGGAAGGTGCCTCTATTTGGTTAGGCTCATTTGTCTCTGTAGGTTTCTCAATTTCTTGTACCCCTATGGTGTCTTTGTGTTGCTTAGGGTCTGAGCCATCTGGTTGTACTTGTGAAATGATTTCTACTACCTATGCAAGTACAAGAAGCTTACCTGCTAATGATGTAAGTGCACATTTAGTGACTTGGTCCTCATCTTGATTGTTTAGTGGTGCAATATTTACATCCTTATCATCCTTGTCATCAGGATCACCATTTGTGATGTCCTCAATGAGTACATCATCATCAATTTTCTTCTTTAGTTGGATCTCTACTAGATTTGGTGCATCTTGTGAAACACTTATTTCTTCCTTTTGCTTGGTGATATCAATTACCTCAGTAACTGATAGACCGATGTTATTTGACTTCTTTGTTGTGCCATCATCAATATAAATACTTTTACCTTTGGAATTTTGTCTATTCTTAGACAGATTTAAAAATGCTTTTTGTTCTACTTTTTCTCTGGCCTCAAGAATAGATATCCACAAAGAATCGCCAGTCTCATCTATGTCTATCACATTCTCATCTAGTATCATCATTGCTCAGTTCTTTACCATAAATCTTGCTTGATGATTAACCATAAGTTCATTGATTTCTGCTAGGCTTAAATGTGGAGCAACCCGAACTAGAGATCTTTCTCTTTTTCTTTTCTTGGTGTCTAGTGCATAAGCCCACTTCTCATTTATTCTTTCATCCAACACCTTTTGTAGTGATAGTTCAAACTCTAATGGTACTCTTTTAAACTTTATCATCATTTGGATGACTACCTCTTCTATCTTGTTTTGATCTTCATTTGACATATTGTCAAATCTACTAAGTTTAGGATCAGCAAGGTCACCATTCTCAATTATGTCTTCAATGATTTCATCTATTGACCTTACCTTGTTGCTGACCACTTTGAATTGATTGACATCATCTTTATTTTTAGTCTCCTCAAAATCTTCTTTATCTTTTATCAATTTTCTCCTCTTCTTTGGTGCCTCAGTTACAACCTTGGCTTTTCTCTTTGCATATGTTTTCATCGGTGTAGTTGCCTGTGGTCTTGTAATTTTCACTAATCCTTTCTTTGGTGGGGGTGAGGCTGCAGTTGATGATCTTTTCCTTGTACCTACTTGTACTGGCAACTACTTCTTCTTTTGAACTTTGGTAGGAGGAACCAATGTGGGATCTTTCTCTTCTTCAGACTCAATTTCCTCGCTATCATATGGTTTATTAGCCAACTGTAATTTTCCTTCATTTGGTGTTGGAACTAGTGACTCCTCAGATGAGTTAGAAATATCTCCAAATCTAGTAGCAAGATATTTCTTCATTTTCTTTGTCTTTCTAGATATTTTATAGATCTCTATGCCTATAGTGATTCTAGATTTGGCCTCTTCATATGTTCCGAACCTAGTGGCAGTGGGGTCTTTTGGTAATGCAAGTAGTGCATTAATAGATTTCAAGATGAAATCATGGTTTATTTCATAGGCCATAGGTGCCAGCCATTTTATTCTAGGTTCAACTACTCTTATCATAGTATGATCTGTGTTGACTACAAAATAAATGTCTGTCTCAAAATTTTCAACTAATTCCCTTGGAATTCTACCTCTTTGATGCATTTTAGTTTGGAACTATTTGAAGCATGCATCAAATTCTATATTTAGTTTATCTCCTAACTTACTCATCATATCATTAATCTATGTTGTTATCAGTTTATCTGATTGCCAATTTACTTTACCGATGCCAGGTACATACTTTTGTAGATAAAAAAAATATACAAACAAGCAGTGATGCAAACTTACAAGTATTAGACTTCTTTGTCCTTATGATCTTCATGTTTTCCTGTAGTTGACATAGCAGTACCTCAGCAAGATCAATCTAGTGATCTTTCTTCACAATTTTATGCACCATGTCTATTGCGCTGTAGGGTATGCTATTTAGTCTGCTTGATTGAAATATCTTGTACCCGATCACATGTGCTGCAAATTTAACTGTTGGGTCTTTGATTGTCAAAATTTTTCATTGCTCTTCCATCCCATTGAGCTCCATTATTCTTCTTAACATCTGTTCATGATGAGCTATGAAAAGCTTTTACCTTGTCAGTTGTAGGGTAGCCAGTAACCCTACTGATCATTTTCTTATTGAACTCTATTCATTTATCTAGCCATAATTTTCCATCATGATACCTACTCAATATGATTCTTATCTAGTCTGTCTTAAATGATTGTGGATAGTATGTGACACATGATAACCCTGATTCCTCAATCTTCTTGTGTTCTTGTTTCAATTTTCCATCAGTGCCATAGACTTGTTGATATGCTGCAACAATTTCAAAGTCTCCTAATTCTCTAATTTTGCAATGAATATACGCTCTTACATCTTCTATCAATAAAACCCTATCTGGTATGCTTGAGAAAGTGTCCATTGAATTTGTTTGTGATGTGACCTTGGGATGCAGCTTGAACTTAGGTTTGTCAAAATTTTCCCTAATGATTAAATTTACTTCCTCCTCAATACGTTGTGATTTGCTAGTAGATGATATCGATGCCATAAATCAATTTAGGGTTTCAGCTACCATTAAGATAATAAAGTGTTCGATAGAAAATGAACTCACTCGGAGTCGTTGAAGAGTGATGTTGGTTCGATCTACAATAGCCTTGAATCCTTCTAAAAATCTTTTAGCTCGAACTCTTTTTTGTGAAATCTCTGCTCTTTGAAATTGCAATGTAACAATGAACTTTGTTTCCCATGTATTTATAGACTTTTTGATATTCCCGCTCAAAATTTCATGCAATAAATGTGTGACCTAACTTTTAGTACATAATATTTGTTAGCTCAATGAAGACTACAATTTGCTTGACACTCAGTTAAGAAAGGATTTCTCTATCGGCTTGCACTGTTGTCTAGTTAACCTTGTGTAGTGATTACCGATGGGTAACAAATTCTTGGTCTCTCTTTTACCAACTTTATAACATTGTTAGCTTATAACATATAAACCATAATGCATCTTTATTCATGTTGATTTGGTATTAGTAAATCATGTATAAGGAACTATATGTAAGATATGCTCACTATAAATATCAGTCCCATACATACCTTTGTCACCTTAAGTGGAGTTACCGATGTCACCCAATCCAGTGGATGAGGTTTCACTGATAGTATTAATTGACTCAGCATTCTCATTAGATGCCTTTCTCCACATAGTGTTCTTTATCTTCATGATATCTGCAATAGTGTGTCCATTCTCAAATACATGATTTTCTTCTAGTGCTCAGTCTCTGTAGTCCTTTCTTAAATGACTGACTCTATGGTAGTGGATGCATGCCATTCCAGTGCTTGTCTAGCTTCTTGATTGTCCAACCCATCACTTTCTGTAACAATTTGCTACAATGTGCCCATATCGACCACATACAACACAATTAGTCCATGTATTATAATCCAAAACATAAGAGTTACCTTGTCTCTTCAATTGATAAGGCTTTCACTATGTTTTTTGCTTAGGAGTCCATACTTATGTCATCTTTGCCTTACATTCTCATGTAGTGTGTCCATGCTTATTTCAGGTATAGCATAACTTCTCTATAGCAGTATTGTTAGCATTATTTTTATTCAACTTAGCTCTACATTCATAAGCTTGGTGACCATACTTTCCACAATAGTAACAATATCCATCAAATTTATGAATAGTAGGAGGCTTACCTTGTGCTCTGCTTCTACAAACATTAGAGGTATGGGCTGGTTTACCATAGTGATAACATGTCAACACTTTAGGTCTTTGATTTTGATTGTTGTTGACATGTTCAGCTTGTTGTGATGTTTCTCCTTCACTAATATAGCCTAGACCAGCTTTACTCCCAAATCTTCTTTGATTGACTAGAAAATCATCAATCTTCTTAGAACTGTTCTCAGCCAATTTCATCATTTCATTGTGTTCCTATTGATTTTTCACTTCATTTCTCATCTTTTCATTCTCCTCTCTGAGTCTTGCAACATCTTCTAGCCTTCTTGACAATTCTCCATTCACTCGGTTTACCTCTTGATTCACAGTCATCATTTGATTAGATACTTGGAAGTGACGATCAGTGAGTCTCTGTATTTCACTTTCTTTTGCTTGAAGTTGTTCAGTCATCTATCTTCAGTCTTCAATACCCACATTCCTATCTTGGTCAGCCTATCTAGCATTGTTCATGATTTCCACCATTCTTACCATATGAGATTCTTGACCGATTTGAAGTTCTTTCACTTGTTCAGATAGATGCTAATTCTTTTCAGATAAATCAATGATTATGCTTTAATACCCATCAGAGATGCTTCTAGAACTAGATCCAATATGCTCAAAAATTTCATCAATAGGTTCCTCATGGTAATCGATCTCATTTTTGAGAATAGCTAGGTTATTCCTTTCAACTAGTAGTTTCTCTAGACCTTCTCTTGCTTTCTTAAACTATTCAAAAAACATCTGCATCTATATCTTCTAATTCTCAATAGTCTTATCAAGCTTATATCTCTCCATGCCTTAGATCTTTACCCTTCAGTGGTTAAACTGTTCAATAAGAGAACTATGCTTTGATACCAATTGTTGGAATTAGGAGAGATAGGTACTAAGAGCGGGGGGGGGGGGGGGGGGGGGGGGGGGTGAATTAGTGCCTCTAAAAAATTTACTTGTAAACCTTTCAGATCTATGATTGTAAATAGTGACAACCTTGCAAAATAACTTGTATCTAATTGCATGTATCAATCATCCATTTAACTTATGAAAGTAAACAACATGAAATCAATTAGCAATCACATAACACATGTATTTTGGTAACGCAGAAACCCTTGTTATAAGGTAAAAAATGAGATGGGGATGACACCCACAAATTCTTCACTACTACAGATAGAAAAGGTTTTCCTATTAGGGCTACAAGTTTTGATCACTTTTGGTGATCTTACCCTATTAGGAATAACATGTTAGATCAGCTAGATCTACCTAGTTATAGGATTTTAACAACACTAATGAAGTGTGTACTTGGTTAAGAGATTTACATAAGACTGTTAAGTCGACTCTGCTAAGAGATTTATCCAAAAACTCTATTACAATTGTTAGAAAGCAATAGGCAATTATCTGCTAATTGACAACTCAATTGTCTGTTATAGATCTATAAGTTCTAAATCTATTTCACCTTTACTGGGATGAATCTCTGCTCTAAATTTCTCGGTAACCTTTTCTTATTTTGCTTAATCTAATATCGTCTACAATCTTCTCTTTTAACTAATAGAATTGAAGTTAGGCAAGTGCTTCAAGTTCTCCTTAATTCATATATCAGTTCTCACATTAGTTCTCATTACAAATGATGTAAACATACATTTATATAGCGATATGCTTTTGCCGCTTTAAGAAAATTAGGTTACACAACTTAGTCATAACCCTAAGATCTATGGTGTACAAAAATAACCTAGATCAAACTATTACATAAGATATGCAATGCATTGAATAAATATCATAACAATAAATATTCCTCAATCTTGGTAAAACATTTTTTTGATCTATTGTAACCATTTGCATAGAAGAATGTGCCATTTCTGATTACTATGCCATTTTTTGTGATCATCGGTAATCACTATATAAACTACTCGGTGTATACTGATGCGTAGTGTTTACTGTCTATCAGTGTCGGTGATGCTATTGCTTGGTAAACTATGTAGTGCTCGGTGTGTATGCTTTACCAACTAGTCTGTCTTGCTTCTAGTTACCGTCTTTCTCAATGTAAGTGACCAACCGATATCTTTGATAACCTTTGATACTAATGACAACCTTGAATGCTCAATAAAGATAACAATACATACCTAGAAGGTTCGTCAAAACATTTATATAAAAATTGAACCTAAAGAATTGATGAATTAAGGCTCAATCTTGCAAGCAATTGAAAAATTGAACCCAAAAAATTGATGGTTTAAGGCCTAATCTTGCAAGCAATTATTGTGCCACCTTTTTATTGCATAATTGAGTTAGGGTTTCTAAAATGTCTTGAGGATTAGGACTTTTCAAAATCTTGTAAGCTACTGGTAGAATTATATAAATTAATATAATATAACAAAGGATGATACAACAGAGATGTAGAAATCTTGCAAGTTATCGATTAAATGTGGTGATCTCTTGACAAGTTAAAAAATTTCTTTGTCCTTACTAAATTTTTTATTGTAGATACAAAAGATAGGAAAGTTGAATTATAATTTCTATAATAACCTCAATTTTAGTTTTTTTGTACCTTTCATATTTGTTATTGAAATTAAAAAATACATGTTCAAATCTTACTCTACTAGGTTTTATATTAATACACTAAAAACTATAATGATTTATTAGTCTTGTCTTCTATCAAGTCACTACAACTAGATTCATATGGATTGAAATATTTATAATAAAGGGAAAATTAAGTCATTAAAAATTATCTGTAATCCTTGTATATAAAAAATGAAACATACACAATTCTTTTCTCTTACACATTTTTAAAATTTAATTGTTTTAAATAGAATCATCCATAATTATATTTCCACATTAGATGTTGAATGTCATAATTCTTTTATCTTATGATCAAGGATTATACCTATGTAATGAAGTAAGAATAATTGTAAGATATTTTCACATCTCTATTATTTTTTTGTTGTGTCATTTAAAAAGATATCATTATCTACAACACATCCAATTACAAATTGAAATTAAAAAATATTAAAATTAATTAAATATGAGGGGAAAAAAATATTTTTTATCATTTTGGTGAAGAACCCTAAAGATCTCATGCACAAATGCAATCTTATTAAACGATAAATAAAACTAAAATTGTACCCCAGAGAAAAACCAAGAACAATAAAAGAAAGTATGACACAAAGGAGGATGGAGAGAGAGGGCCAAAGACTCACCCTAATCAGATCCACCTTGTAGAACAACACACAGAAGAAACAACAAACAAAAGTGAAAGAGAAGGTAGGATCTTTCATATATTTACTTCAAACTGATTCATACATGTCAGGCTGTAAGGCCTTCCCAATTTAGGCTAGATATTACAATCAAGTACAGAAGTCCTCAAACATACGAGGATCTGTGAACAACCCCTAATATTATATCTTCTATATTCTATCCAAAACTATCTCCCTAAACTCTAACCAAACAAATACATTTATACAAGAGGAAACTAAATCAAGTTGGCCTTCAGATCCATAATCGATAGAAGGGATGACAAAATCTAGGTCCACAGGCTTCCCAATAATGGATACCAATCATTAAATATGTGACCCATAATAAATGTACAAGTCAGCCTCAATAGAAATCCAAAATAATTAACTCGTTAAATCAAAGAAACTGAGCGCCAACCAAGCATCGTCGAGCGCCAGGGAAATTATCGAGCATCAAAGAGATAACCAACCAACTCAGTTAACAAAGGAAACCAAGCAACATAGAAAATTTCAAATATATTTTTGGTGACACAGGATTGTGAAGGACCTAAGATGCTCCTACATCAGGCACGTGGGGTTATTTGGAAATGATTCTCCAAATCATTCAATAGGTATGCTCCGAGCTGCATCCAACTTAGATTGTGAAATCCATGAATTGTCTTCAATCAATCTATTCTTCCATTTTACCAGATATTCCATATGCAATTTTCTTCTTGTATTTCTCCCAATTCTTTGTTCCAGAATCTACTCAACTTCTTCTATCTATTTCTTAGGATAATCATTCTGCACTATCATTTCTTCATTTGACTCATGATACTCATATGAATCAGCAATGTTGAGAATAGGTGATATATCCATTTCATCAAGTAACTCAATCTCATATGCATTTCCACTCTCAAATTTCTTCAAAATCTTGCAAGGTCTAAACTTCTTCATTTTTAGCTTCCCATATGTTCCAACAGGAAATCTGCCTTTCTTCAAATGAATCATCACTTCATCACCAACATCAAAAGTCTTATGTCTTCTTGATCTATCAGCTCTGTCTTTTTATTTTCAATTACTCTTTTCCAACTAAAAATTCACATCCTCATGCAATATCTTCATGTGCTCAGTAAATTTTATTCCTTCAACACTTCTCTTTCTGTCATCAATAATGTCTCTCAAATCTGATATAACTCTTAGTTGTATGCCATTTACAATCTTAAAAGGTGTTTTTCCAGTACTCGTATTCACTAAATTATTATATGAAACTCTACCTATGCCAACACAAAATCTCAATTACTCGGCGTGTCTCCAAATAAACACATCAAAAGATTTCCCAAACTTCTATTCACAGCTTCAATCAGTCCATTGGTTTGTGGGTGAAATGTAGAAGTATACTTCAACTCAATGCCAAAAATTTTCCAAAGAGTCTTCCAAAAGTATCCAACAAATTTACTGTCTTGGTCAGAGATAATGCTCCTTGGTAATCCATGCAATTTGACAATTTCCTTGAAGAAAAGATTGGCTACATGTATTGCATTTGATGTCTTTCTATAGGTTATAAAATGTGCAATCTTAGAAAATTTATCTACAACAAAAAATATAGAATCATTACCTCTTACTGTCTTCGGTAAGCTAAGAACAAAATCCATACTGATGTCAATCCAAGGTTTCTCAAGTACCACAATTGGTGTATACAATCCATTATTCTGACTTGCTCCCTTTGCAACTTGACAAATTCCACAACTTTTCACAAATTTCTAAACATCTTTACACATCTATGGCCAAAATTATTTCTCCTTAAGCAAATTCAATGTCTTATTAATACCAAAATGTCCAGCCAAATCACTACTATGTCTCTCCTTTATCAAATTAGTTCTCATTTCTCCTCTTAGTATACACAACTGAATACCTTTAAACAACATACCTTGCTGCATAAAATTTTCATCCCATTTAGTACTTGGTTGATCTTTAATAGGTGCTCTACACTTTCTCCAGGGCTCAGAAAAATCAGGATCAGTCTCATACAAATCTCTCATCTCATCAAAGCCTAAAACTTCAATTTTCATCTTAGTCATCAAAGATCTTCTACTCAATGCATCAACAACTCGGTTAGTGACTCCACTCTTATGTTATATCACAAATGTGTAACTTTGCAAATACTCAACCCATTTCATATGTCTCTGACCTAACTTATTCTGACTACCCAAATACTATAAAGCCTTATGATCGGTATACAACACAAATTCACTCGGTATCAAATAATGTTTCCATTTCTTCAGAGCTTGAACAATAGCATAGAATGCTTGATCATACATAGACTATTTCCTTTTTGCATCATTCAACTTCTCACTAAAGAAAGCAATAGGTTTACCTTCTTGAATCAACACAGCTCCAATTGCACTTCCACTTGCGTCACACTCCACTTGGAATACCTTATTGAAATCAAGCAATGCCAAAATAGGTGATTCAACAACTTTTTTCTTCAATGTCTCAAAAATCTTATTAGCTCTATGTGTCCACTTGAATTCTTTCTTGTCTCCTCTCATTGTCTCAGTCATAGAATTACAAATAGTACTAAAATTTCTAATGAACTCCTGTAAAAACTTTCCAGCCCATCAAATGATCTTACCTCACTAGCATTCTCTGGTGTAGGCCAATTCAAAATAGCTTCAACCTTTTCAGGATCCATCTTCAAACCATCAGATGAAATAAAAAATCCCAAATACACAATCTCCTCTTTCATGAATGAATATTTTTTCAGGTTAATTAGCAACTTCTCCTCTTTCAATCTTTGCAATACTTGTCTAACATGCAACAAATGTTTTTCTTTGGTATTAATGAATATCAAAATATCATCAAGATATACAATCACAAACTTACCCAAGAATTTCTTCAAAACTTCATTCATCAACCTCATTAAAGTACTTGGTGCATTACTTAAACCAAAAGGCATAACCTACCACTCATACAAACATTCTTTTGTCTTGAAAGTAGTCTTCTATTCATCACCTTCTCTAATTATGATCTGAAGATACCCACTTCTCAAATCAATCTTTGTAAAATAATTTGCTCCAGTCAAATTATCCATAATGTCATCCATTCTCAGTATAGGAACCCTATATTTCACTGTTATCTTGTTGATTGCTCTAGAATCAGTACACATTCTCCATTTTCCATTCTTCTTATGTGCCAATACAACAGGTACTTCACATAGACTCAAACTTTCTCTAATCAAACCTTTCTCCAAAAATTCTTGAATCTATTAGTTCAATTCCTGATTCTTGGTAGGTGTCAACTAATGAGGTGCCTTATTCAGTAAACTGGCTCCAGGGATAAGATCCATGCAATGATTAATGCTTCTCTTTGGTGGAAAACCATCAGGTAAATTATCAAAAATGATTTTACTATACTCGGCGAGTAACTTATCAATCTCCTCAAGAACACTATCCTCTATTTTCTTACTCGGTTTGTTAGGAATTGTTACCCAAAGTTTCCCATCTTTCAATTCTGGCCTCTACAAATGTCTAAGTCCTTGCTGCAGCTTGTTTTCATTTGCGAAGTAGATCCACAAGGTTTCATAGCTTGTGATCTGAACCCCATGTTCTTCAATGTGTAACCATGCTTTAGTTTAGATCGCATCACTTAATTCACAAAGCCCTCAGAGATATTCGAGTTTTAAGTTGCAGGAAATACTCAAGCCACAGAGTTCCAAAAATGTTCAGTGTTGAAAAGCCTCTTTGTTTTTTACCTTCGCTTTAAAAACCAAGGATGTTTTCAACCTTCAAGCAAAAACTTCAGTTTTTTTTTACCTTCAAGCGAAAACCTTGGTTGTTTTCGGCCTTCGCATCTTCCCAGTTCTTCCTTGATGGTAGCATTTTTCACAAGTGCACTGTCGCGACCTGGTGGGTCCCAATTGATGGTTTACGTCATGCTGCATGTGGTTTGTCACATGATCGCATAAGTATTTTTCCCCTTATGCAACCATGCGACTAACCGATTGATCTTGTTACAACTGCTAGCAGTTTGTCACATGATCGCATAGCCCTTTTTTAGGCTATGTGAACATGCGACTAGCTGTTAAGTGCGCTGCTGCAACCATTAGGTGGTGGGCCCGAAGCTTGCAGGTAGTGGATCTTATGGGCCAAGTGTCCTATGTGGCAAGGATGGAATTTTCAAAAGGCTTGTCACATGATCGCATGAAGGCTTTTGAGCTCATGTGATCATGCGACTAGTGCTATTTCAAAGTAGTGCGGCCAATTTTGGTGGGCTTTCTTCAGTGAGAATGTTGCGATGGGGTAGCTCAAGAAATTGATGTTGCAGGACATGCACAATTATGGGAAAATGATGAAGAAGTCTGGGCGGCCGTTAGGGGTTGATTCTTTGTCCCAGCAAGGTACCAATCAGTGCATTCATGGTGAGACTTTTGTGTAGAGGCATATGATGAATCCAAGTTGTTTACCTGTAGGTCATGTAGTAAAGAGATGGGCACAAAAACATAAATGTCTGATCAGCCATGTTGTTGCAAAATTTATTTATGATCAGATTTTGACTACTAGGGTATGATTATTTCATTGTAAAGCCTGTAACCCTGGTTAATTTTGACTCCTGCTTGCATGCAGTTGAGTGATGTATTTAACAGTTTTTTAGAGCTTTTGAGTGGGGAGTTTGCAATTTGTAAAAAGAGTTTTTCTCTTTCTAGGAGTTATTTGTGGCATTCTTTCTGCCCTCTAACTTTTACAGTCTCTAACCTTTCATTGAAGTTGTAGGTTCAATAGAGGCTATCTATGGAATTTGTTCTGGCCCCTGGTCTTTCACTTGTCTACATTTCTCTTATTTGAATATGATATGCTGGCTTTGTTAGAGAAACCTCAGAGTTCCAGAGCCCTTCTTTCTTTCAACTCACATGTGTACTATTGTGTATGATCTGATTGGATGGAGTTTGTGGGTATAGTTTAGCCACCAGTCTTTCTGTCTCATTCTTGTACCCTTTTGTTGAAGAGAACATTTGCTTGCAGGTCACAGTTTGTGTCTTATGTTCAGGCCCCTCTCTGAAATACTTATGCAAGCCTTTTTAGAAAGATTGTGTCCTATTAGATCTGAGATCTTTCATGCTGATGTTGTCAGTGTATTATGTTCATTTCAATTTGGTGCATCACCTAGTAGGATATTTTGCTTTCAGTCATTTCCCTTTCATGCACTCCTTCTTACCCTTTCCCTTCAAAGTTTACTTTCCTATTTAAGAGTAGACTAATGTAATAATCCAAGAGGAACCAGCCTAGAACCTAGAGATTTCATCTTGATTAGCAAAGGTCCCACAACCTTGAGATGATTCTCATGTTATATTGAGTTATCAAGACCAAGAGAGCTTGAGACAAGGTGCAAACTCAGTGTATAACATTTCTGGCAAGCCCGGTGGGACCAAGAGGTCATAAGTTTTCATAGTTCTTACTGGTTTTGATATGCATCCAGGAGGTTGCAGACCTTTGAGAGGTCATTGTTTTGCATATCTGGCGACTCTGAGTTCACATCCACTGGTTTCAAGTAGTTTCAATATCTAAGATGGATTACCATCCTTCTTTTCATGAGGACAACCCTTCATTTCATGGAGGTTAGCTTTATCAGAGTGGTGGTATTTTTGATTTCGTGCAGGACTGCCCAGTTGTAGTAATGAACCAACATACACCTCATGCTTGCCCCCCACCCACCAACTTCCAGTATCATGGTAGCACCAATACACATACCAGTAACCTCAAGAGGAGATGCCTTGCATAGGAGAGTATGCTTATCATACCTAGATCCAACAACAAAAATCATTGGCTCAGCAAGATCAAGGTTATAAGAGGTATCTGGTAGAGCAATACAAGAGAAATGAGGCCAAGCTTGCTGAAGGGTTGGAGGCCCAAAAGAAGGTTTATCAAGGGGAGTTAGAAGAACAAAGGAGACATTATGAAGACATGTTGGAAACATAAAAAAGGCATATGCAAACATAGGCAAAGGAGCAGTTCGATGCCCTTATGGAACTGAAACAAGGTCAGGCAACCCTTACAAAAATTCTCACAACACTAAAGGAGGTTTACGAGGAAAAGTTAGTGGTGGTTAGTGCTGGTGCAGCTGCAAAAGAAGAAGATTTTCAAGGGACATTAGTAGCTCAGAGGGATGCTTATGAAGAATTATAGGTTCATAAGAATAATTATGAAAAGGTGGTTCAAGACCAAAAGATTTTGATAAAAGCCATGCTTGATAGAGACAATGAACTTCAGATTGAGAAAGAAAAGGAGTTGGCAGCCCATAAGGAGTTTTATGATAAAAAACTACAAGAGCATAAAGTGATGATAGGGCTCCTAATTTCAAAGTGTGCAAATGATAAAGAGACTCATAGAATACAACTTGAGGAAGCTCTTTGTAAAGAAGAGAAAGAGGCTATATCACAGTTATCTAATGAATCTTATAATATTTCCAACCAGACCATCAAATTGGAGGCTGATTTCTTTGAGGAGCTGCCTTTTTTTGTTGAAGATGACAATGCTTCTAATGTGCCACTCATCTCAGCTGCCAAAGAACAAAGGGAAGAATGTTCTCTTAAAAAGAAGCTTGCTACTAAGAATGTTGACAAGAGAAATGATGTGGAAGAAGAAGCTCCTCTGCATAAAATGGTATTTGATGATCCTAACAGTAGTAAAAGGAGCCCCAAGTTCATTCTTTCTAGGGGTTTCCCTTTAAGGTACTTAGCAAGAGCAGAGGTCGGCCACGAAGATCCAGTCATGTTTGTGTCCAAACATGAGTGTTCAAATGAGGCTGAAGCTGAGGGTGAACTTGTAGTTCAGCAAAGGCAAGCTCAACTCACTTATCTACCCTTAGATAATGGAGCTAAAAATCTATTGGTAAAGGTGAGTCATTTTGTTTATGTTCTTCAAGAGGTAGTGCATCGATTCTTCATACAACTATGTACTTCCTTCCTTGTTAGCTATCCTCCTGCATGTAAAGTGTTGTATCCTAAGGACAAAGGGTAGCTACTTTTCACAACCAATGAACAGTTTTGTTGAGCTAGGTCTTTGCACTGGTTAGTTTAGATTAGGTTAAGTTTCTTGCTTTCTTCCAGTTTTCTAGCTTAGTTTCCTATTTTCCAAGAAGTGCTTGAGCATAGTTTTGTCTCCCTATCAAAGTTTTGTGCTCAGAATGACCACATGCCCAATGGATATGTCAAGGCCACTGGTCCAATGTCTAGTAGGCTACCATCCCATAGAAGTCACCAAAATGTTACCCAAAGTTTTCCATCTTTCAATTCTCACCTCTGCAAACATCTAAGTCCTTGTTGCAACTTGCTTTCATTTGCAAAGTAGATCCACAAGGTTTCATGGCTTGTGATCTGAACCCCATGTTCTTCAATGTGTCACCATGCTTTAGTTCAGATCGCATCACTTAATTCACAAAGCCCTCAGAGATATACAAGTTTTAATATTGCAGGAAATACTCAAGCCGTAGAGTTCCAAAAATGTTCAGTGTCGAAAACCCTCTATGTTTTTGACCTTCGCTCTAAAAACCAAGGATGTTTTTGACCTTCAAGTGAAAACCTTAGTTTTTTTCGACCTTCAAGCAAAAACCTCTGTTGTTTTTAGCCTTTGCATCTTCACAGTTCTTCTTCCCTAATGGCAGCATTTTTCACAAGTGCGATGTCGTGACCTAATGGGTCCCAGTTGATGGTTTACATCATGCTACATGTGGTTTGTCGCATGATCACATAATTCCTTTTCCCCTTATGAGACCATGCGACTAACTGATTGATCTTGTTACAACTGCTAGCGGTTTGTCACATGATTGCATAGCCCTTTTTTAGGCTACGCGAACATGCGACTACCTGTTAAGTGCACTACTGCGATCATTTGGTGGTGGGCCCAAAGCTTGCGCGTGGCAGATCTTGTGGGCTAGGTATCCTGCGTGGCAAGGATGGAATTGTCAAAAGGCTTGTCACATGATCACATGAAGGCTTTTGAGCTCATGCGACCAGTGATATTTCAAAGCAGTGTGGCCAGTTTTGGAGGGCTTTCTTTTGTGAGAATGTTGCAGTGTGGTAGCTCAAGAAATTAATGTTGTAGAACATGCGCAATTATGGGAAAATGATGAAGAAGTCTGGGTGGCCATCAGGGGTTGATTCTTTGTCCCAGCAAGGTACCAATTAGTACATTCATGGTGAGACTTTTGTGTAGAGGCAGATGATGAATCCAGGTTGTTTATTTGTAGGTGATGTAGTATAGAGATGGGCATGAAAACATAGATGTCTGATTGGCCATGTTGTTGCAGAATTTATTTATGATCAGATTTTGACTGCTAAGGTATGATTATTTTATTGTAAAGCCTGTAACCCTATTTAGTTTTGACTCTTGCCTGCGTGCACTTGAGTGATGTATTTAACTTTATTTGAGAGCTTTTGAGTGGGGAGTTTACAATTTGTAAAAAGAGTTTTTCTCTTTCTAGGATTTATCTATGGCATTCTTTCTACCCTCTAACTTTTACAGTCTATAACCTTTCATTGAAGTTGTAGGTTCAATAAAGGCTATTGATAGGCCAACACTGGGGCAAATAATGAAGAAATAATTAATACTTTAAATGAGTTTCAGCTTGGTCTAATCATGTCAATCCGAGAGTGTAAGCTTGTGAAAGGTGTCTGAGAAATATGCCATCAAGGGATGATAGTTGTGAGATGAGGGATTATGAATGCAGCTACAACACACAAAATTGAATCTATGAAAAACTAAAGAAATCCCAGTGACAAGAACTGTCACTTCCTGGCAATAGGAACATTAGAAATAGAAATAAATATTAACAACTATGAGGATAACAAATGTAACAAATCACAAATTCAACTAATCTAGAGGAAACAATACCAACACTAGGCATATAACTAATCTAATATAATAGTTTACTAATATAAATCTGATAGTGCTATATTGATTTATCTCTTAATATGATAGCAAATTCAGAATATGCTAGTTATTATTAATAATCTATATAATAATGAGAACATGATAATCTGTCTTACCCAGCCATGATATTAATCTAACAACAGAATTATTTATATAGACTAACTATTGAATTGGGGAGAAACCTTATTCTATTAATAATCAAATAAACCAAACTTAAGCTACAATAATTATCAGCACATAATCTACAATAATTCACAATACTAAAACCTCACCAAACATTCCAAGAGCGGGCCCTTTCTCTACTGTGCAAGGTGAGTGGAGAATGATCAGGTTCTACACTGCTGCAACCATGCACAAACTAATGTTTTTATTTATTTCAAAATAATGTTGTTCCTGCATACAACAGTTCCTTTTACAGAAATCTATATATTCAAAACCTACTTCCCACTTATCTTTGTCTTGTACGCTACTTATATATACACAGCTACAACAGATATAGACTAGAATATAGATAATAAAAACAAAATAGTACCTAACGTACAACCTTATTTAAAGGTTGTAAGTAGTTACAATAAAATACAAAGAACGGTGGCCATTCATGGAAAAATAGATTTGTTTCTCTTTGCTATAATTGCATATTATCAAGGAGAAAAGATAGGAGATTGATGCTCCAAAGCACTATCTACAAATTTACTCATAACATGAATTAATGCAAAACTGAAATATATCTTTCTCCCAAAGATAATTGTCATTTTATAGGATAATTATGTGGATGAGAATCAACAAGGTTACGCCTACCTGGAATGTGCTGCAACTTCCTTTGTCTCAATGCTTTAGCTCATATTTAATACTTCTTCTGTATAGAGGTGCGGTAGACATTTTATTCTAGAAGAATAATAGTTCACGTCCAAATGTGATAGGAAGTTATAGTGCCAACTAGTAGGCAATAGGAAGTTGCAGTCCTAACTGGCAGGCGACAGGAAATTGCAGTCCCGACTGACAGGCGACAGGAAGATCTATGCCACAAATAAACATGTTGCAATAATAAAGATTAGTAAAATGCAATCAACAATTAATTTTCCATATTTTAATCCCAAAACAATATTAAACACTACTTATTTATATTAAACTATATGCAACATTATAATGGTAAAATGGAATGAAATAGGACAGAAATGGAATGAATAAGTAAGTAGGAAAGTGCGTAAGATGGATTAGAATAGGGCATTAAATAGGTTATAATTGGCTCTCATCATTCCCCCCAACTTAGCTTATTGCACTTCCTCGTGAAATCATTATAATCATGAGGTCTTTAGTTTTAACTGAAAGCACTTTTAGGTTTATGGTTTTTAGCTTTGTCTCCACCACAAACCATGACAACTCATATAAACACAAATCCCTTTCTTTGCTTCACATGAAAAGCTTTCTTATTTTTTCTTCTTTCATAGGGATATCTCTTTTAACTTTTCATAAGTTATTTCTCATTTTGTTTTTGTTTTTGTTTTTGTTTTCTTTTCTTTGCATTTTTGATAGCATCATGGTTCAAAATGTTTCATATAGGAGAAATTATCCCAATTTGCACAAGAGAGGTTTAAATGGGTGAAGTGGGAGAGATAAGAGACAAAACAAAGGCTATTATATGATGGATATAGTATGATGGGTTTAGTAAGGGTGATGGATGGAAGATAATAGAGTGACATTCCTCCCCCCAACTTAAAGGTTGACCATCCATGGGAAACAAGGAGAGGATAGGGAGGGGGTGTTGCATAATGATCAACATAATAAGTAATATAAATAAAGTTAAGAGATAAAATAAGGAAAAACAAAATTGATTGTTCTACCAACATGCATGTGTAAGAAGACCAATGGTGGAACACAAAGAAACGTAGCAACAGTCACTGTCAAAATGGATGAATCAACAAGGAATGAAGAGAGGCATCCAGAACTGCAACACCACAAAAGATCTCCATCGAACTGAAATCACCAGGGAGTATAGCACTAGAAGGAACCAAAAACTGGGATAGAGACTACAACTGTAGGAGCCACCACCATCAAACTGAAATCAATGTAGAACAAATAGTGGGTAGCACATTCCACTAAAACACCTCAATTGAGCAGGTAGCACATACTATAGGTGATCAAAGTGTTGATGACCATGCTAAAGAAGAAATTCAAGAGGGAGTGACAGGAGGTCCCAAGAGCTAAAGAACCACAAAATCCATTGAGTGTTCCTGAAAAGAATGATTAGTAGAAAAACCAAGAACACCAATTATTGCATTTTGTTCATTTTTTTTTCAATATTTTTCATTTTTTTCATTTTCATTTTTTTTTTTCTTTTTTTTTCTTTTTCTTCAATTTTTGATAACGACAAGTGACCGCTGGCAAGCCAATTTTCAATCACTCACCGCTTAATGGTGCTGTAAAAATAGTTTTCACCATTAAGAATTTATTTTGCAATTAATATCCACCAGAAACTAGTTTTCAGATATTAACTGGCCAACAACGCCCGAAGGTTTTCATTGTTGGATCTTTTATTGCTTTTTTTTTTCTTTTTTTCTTTTTCATTTTTCCATTTTTTCATTTTTTTCTTTTTTTAATAATTACATAGAATGACCAAAGATCAAGAAATCCTGACATGGATGATGGAAAATGATACCATCCAAAACTTGAGTTTTGTCCATGACCTCACAGAAGGCACTGTTGAAACTTGATTGCATAATGAACTTGGAATCATGACTATGAATAATCTCCACAAACTTGGAAATACTGAAACACTTCACAGATCAACCTGGAGCCATGTATCTCACAACACCGAATTCTAAAATCTTCTTGGATAACTTTGGAACATACTAGCACACTTGGATGAAAGAACTACTCACAAGGATGATGGTACGTATATGATATAGTGTTCTAATAGTGAGAAAATTGGATCACCTGGCATGAAGTTGTGCTACATATCCAATCCTTGTAAAGAAGGAGAGATATCCATTTCCTAAAATATACACACCTTCATTATCAAGGACAAGATCATAGAGATAAATACCAACAATAGTCTCCAATGTGTCTATAGAACTTCAGAGAGGAAGAGACACGACTTGAGGAAGGAGTGTGATGATCGGCAATGTCTCCAAAGTTTTTCTGGATGTGTAGCTTAAAACTAATCATGAATCTCATAGACCATGCTGCATTTTTTCCTCCATGTGATAAATCAGCAAAGAAAGGAAATCTAATCGCAAGGTGGGGAACACCTTATCAAAAATCTGCATGTGATCTCCAATAGTAAAGCACAAGCAAACTGATATACACCAAATAGCTAGCAAGCCCACACAATGTTAACAAATCCAACAAAGTATGTTATGCAATGCTTGTGTAGAGAAGAATTATCAACTAGTATTGATACTAAGACCATCCCACCATATCAAGAGACCTGTAACCATATTCTCAAAACCAAGCATATCAAGTGTAGTAAAGCAATTTTATCCAATTAATAACCCTATCATTAAGTGAGTAATGCATTTTTTAACAAATGATAAGTAGAGTTATTAAGATAAATAAACATGTGATAAAAACAAAAGAATGTGATTACAGTGAATGTGATTCAATCAACATAGAAATACATACCTTAAATGGTTGAGATGTCACATGTCAAAGTTTGCTAAAAGGACCAATCAAAACAATCAATGAATCTTGATTGGAAATCATCCAAGAATCACAAATTTGCAGGGATTCCCCCCCAACTTAATTTCATTCGATAAGGTCACAAAATCATTGGGATAACCAAACAAATTAGGTAACCCACAGAGAGTAACACATCTTTAGAATTTTGTGAGTCTTATTAAATCAAATATTTCAATAATTTGATGGATGGATTCCCAAATGAACTATCGGTTATAAAAACATAGGGAATTTGAATTATCCAAGGAATCAAGAAATGGATTTAATACTTGTTATCAATGAATGATCATCGTAAGATACAAGAACCAAGAATGAAAATGTATAGATGGAAATGCCTTGGTCCTTATTAAATGAATCATCCATAGTTAACTTGGTTATCTTAGGACAATGGAAAGATTTAGCAATGACAAATAATACTCATCCAATTATAATAGTTGTTGTTTGGTCATTAATGCATAGAATCCCATATGGTCGTGCTTAATCAATTATTGGTCCTAAATCAACAAGTGTGTGAGGGATGCATATTTTAACCATAGGCCTCCAAATATCAATATGTATAAGTACAAAAATAAAATATAGATCTTGGAGGATCTTGTAGCATGTTTGGGAAACATGGAATTCATATGGCTTAGAATTACTTAGTGCATGATTGATATTAACACACATACTCATGAGTCCATTGATTAAAATTGATGCAATTTGAAGTATGGGCTCATTTGTAGGTATTTGGAAATCACTAAGTAGAAAAGAAGAACAAAGTTGATTATAATCAAATAAATAATATTGTTCTTCTAATTTAATTAAACCAAAATCACATTCCTTAAATGCATCAATACACTCCAATGTCGATTTATCGATTTCAAGCACATCATTAGATTGTATAGGGATCCTTGAAAGTGTATATGTACTATTAACCACCTTATTATGGAGTGGTATATGAGGCAATATAGTTTCCTTTGGTGGATACGATAAAGTGCAATGTGAATGGGGCAATGAATATGGTAAGAAATGTGAAGGAGATAAAGTAGATGGGAATAAGAAGGATGGGTGAAATGAAGATGGTAAGTATGGATATGGTGGAATATAAGAGGGATATATGGGTTGTTGTGAGCATGCATGATTACATTCATTGTGCATACTAGGTGGAGAAGTATGTTTTGAAGAAATATGTTGGCTTTGTAATGAAATAGAGTGACAATACATATTACCAACATAATGTATACCTTGATCTTCTTGGGTTGATGCTTGAGATTGTTCATCCATTATAAGGAATACTTGGTCACTTCCACCCTTATCATGGTAGGGATTAGAAATATCTTGCACCTCATTCACCATGTGCTTGTGGTTGTTTGGGAATATACATTGGTCATCTTCCCTGTAGCAATTAGAACAAAAAGTGGTTAGATTTTCATCATCAAAATCACATTGTTCTAAGAATTCATCAATGATATACTCATGTTCAAACATAGGGATAGAATTCTTGCATACCTCTGATAAGGGGAGATCAAGAGTGGAAAAGATGCATTCATTAGGTAGAGAGGGTATTAAAATATCACCTTTGATTGGTGTGTTTTCCCCACCAAGTTCTTCTTTTATTTTTAAATTTGAAAGTGGGGGTCTGGGGGCGGCAGCCACCAGTGGGGTCAAGGGGCAACACCCCTTGCGGGGTCTTGGGGCAACGCCCAAGGTGTGCTACCTATCACAGTATAGGGTGGGGTTGAGGGGCAGTGCCCTCGACACCAAGCACATTTTGCCTCTTGTGTTCCCTTCAAATTTTTCATTTTTCAAGCAATTTTCAACCAAAATTGATATTCTTGAACAACCTTTAAAATGCATCATTTTAAACATTTTTCTTCAAAATATGCTTTTCTTTACCAATAACTCACAACAACTAATGATAATATAAAACTGAATCTAATTTATAAAGAAACTAATGAATCTAATTTCTAAGGTCTACTTGCAAAATCTAAAACAAAAATCTAAAGCAATGCATCTATATGATTTACGCAATGCAAATTAAGATTAGTTACTTAAGCAAGGCTAGCAATTGCAAAAATTTTCATCCTAACGCATTGTTCCTAACTCAATTCATCAAACTAACACGCCTTTGACACCTTTCCCTGGCAACGGTGCCAATATGATAGGCCAACACTGGGGCAAATAATGAAGAAATAATTAATACTTTAAATGAGTTTCATCTTGGTCTAATCGTGTCAATCCGAGAGTGTAAGCTTGTGACAGGTGTCTAAGAAATATGCCATCAAGGGATGATAGTTGTGAGATGAGGGATTATGAATGCAGCTACAACACACAAAATTGAATCTATGAAAAACTAAAGAAATCCCAGCGACAGGAACTATCACTTCCTGGCAATAGGAACATTAGAAATAGAAATAAATATTAACAACTATGAGGATAACAAATGTAACAAATCACAAATTCAACTAATCTAGAGGAAACAATACCAACACCAGGCATATAACTAATCTAATATAATAGTTTACTAATATAAATCTGATAGTGCTATATTGATTTATCTCTTAATATGATAGCAAATTCAGAATATGCTGGTTATTATTAATAATCTGTATAATAATGAGAATGTGATAATCTATCTTACCCAGCCATGATATTAATCTAACAACAAAATTATTTATATAGACTAACTATTGCATTGGGGAGAAACCTTATTCTATTAACAATCAAATAAACCAAACTTAAGCTACAACAATTATCAACACATAATCTACAATAATTCACAATACTAATAACCTCACCAAACATTCCAAGAGTGGGCCCTTTCTCTAGTCTGCAAGGTGAGTGGAGAATGATCAGGTTCTACACTGCTGCAACCATGCACAAACTGATGTTTTTATTTATTTCAAAATAATGTTGTTCCTGCATACAACAGTTCCTTTTACAGAAATCTATATATTCAAAACCTGCTTCCCACTTATCTCTGTCTTGTACGCTGCTTATCTATACACAGCTACAATAGATATAGACCAAAATATAGATAATAAAAACAAAATAGTACCTAATGTACAACCTTATTTAAAGGTTGTAAGTAGTTACAATAAAATACAAAGAATGGTGGCCATTCATGGCAAAACAGATTTGTTTCTCTTTGCTATAATTGCATATTATCAAGGAGAAAAGATAGGAGATTGATGCTCCAAACCACTATCTACAAATTTACTCATAACAAGAATTAATGCAAAACCGAAATATATCTTTCTCCCAAAGATAATTGTCATTTTATAGGATAATTATGTGGATGAGAATCAACAAGGTTGCGCCTGCCTGGAATGTGCTACAGCTTCCTTTGTCTCAATGCTTTAGCTCATATTTAATACTTCTTTTGTATAGAGGTGTGGTAGACATTTTATTCTAGAAGAATAATAGTTCATGTCAAAATGTGATAGGAAGTTACAGTGCCAACTACCAGGCAATAGGAAGTTGCAGTCCTAACTGGTAGGCAACAAGAAGTTGCAGTCCTGACTGACAGGCAACAGGAAGATCTATGCCACAAATAAACATGCTGCAATAATAAAGATTAGTAAAATGCAATCAATAATGAATTTTCCATATTTTAATCCCAAAACAATATTAAACACTACTTATTTATATTAAACTATATGCAACATTATAGTGGTAAAATGGAATGAAGAAGTAAGTAGGAAAGTGTGTAAGATGGATTAGAATAGGGCATTAAATAGGTTATAATTGGCTCTCATCAGCTATCTGTGGCATTTGTTCTGCCCCTTGGTCTCTCACTTGTCTGCATTTCTCTTATTTGAATATGATATGCTGGCTTTGTTAGAGAAACCTCAGAGTTCCAGAGCCCTTCTTTCTTTTAGCTCACATGTGTACTATTGTGTATGATCTGATTGGATTGAGTTTGTGGGTATAGTTCAGCCCCCTATCTTTTTGTCTCATTCCTGTACCCTTTTCCTGAAGAGAATGTTTGCTTGCAGGTAACAGTTTGTGTCTTATGTTCAGGCCCCTTTGTGAAATACTTATGCAAGCCTGTTTAGAAATATTGTGTCCTATTAGATCTGAGATATTTCATGTTGATGTTGTCAGTGTATTGTGTTCATTTGAATTTGGTGCATCACCTAGTAGGATAGTTTACTTTCAGTCATTTCTCTTTCATCCACTCCTTCTAACCCTTTCCCTTCAAAGTTTACTTTCCTATTTAAGAGTAGAATAAGGTGATAATCCAAGAGGAACCAGCCTAGAACCTGGAGGTTTCATCTCGGTTAGAAAAGGTCCCACAACCTTGAGATGATTCCCATGTTATACTAAGTTATCAAGACCAAGAGAGCTTGAGACAAGGTGCAAACTTAGTGTATAACAAGAATCATAGTAAAACATGTATCATCCTTCTTCAAATCATTAACAAACTTTCTTCCTTCCATCAAGCAAACTTTCACAGATGTGCAAACATTACTAACAAGTTCTTCGATCAAAGGTAACAAGACTTGTTCTCTTCCATCAGCCCAAATAGTATATTTATGCAATCTCCCATCATATATAGCATGTCTATCATATTGCCAAGGTCTACCCAATAAAATATGACAACAATCCATAGGCATGATATCACATAACACCTTATCATAGTACTTCCCAATTTTCAAATTCACATAACATTATTCACTTACCAAGAGTGTATTCTCATCTTTGATCCATGAAATATGATAGGGCCTCAGATGTTCCAACATTTGCAACTACAACTTTGTGACCATTTCCTTAGATGCCAGATTCTCTGAGCTACCACTATCAATGATAACCTTCCATACCTTGTCAAAAACTCTATATCTAGTCTTGAAAAAACTTTTCCTTACTGGATCTTCCTTTTTACCTTCACTCCAAAGTGCTCTTCTCACCATCAAGTTTCTTTCCTTCTTAAGTTCATTTGGTGACTCTTCTTGCACCAAAGCATTTCTATTGCTACTGACCTTCTTACTTGCACATGTGCACTCAAATGATCTATATCCTTCTCCATAATTGTAATAAGTTCCGTGGAATCCACCTTGGTAGTTACTACCTCTTCCTCTGGATGAACTTTCACCTTTCTACTCGGTCTTGCCTTTATCTAGAATTGTCTTTTTAGCTTCAAATCTACTATTTTCACCATGAGATCTACCTCTTCCTCTAGGGAATCTACCACCTTGACCTCTTTGTCTCTACTCATGTCTTTTGTTCAATTTCTCCTCAGCTTTCAATGAAAACTAATAAGCTTCTTCAATGTTCTCCAATTTGACCAAACTGATTTCTTCTTGTATGAAAACTCTCAAACCATTTAGTTATCTAGCAATTCTTTCCACATCATCTTCATCATGTCTAGATCTGATATCTAATCTATAGAATTCCTCAGTATACTCTTTTACCGAGCTATCTTTCTACCTTAAACTTTTCATTCACCTAACTAGGTTAATCTGATAATCACAAGGTAAGAACTTTCCTTTCAATTTATTCACCATCTTATTCCATACCCTGATTTTGTCTTTTCCTTTCCTTTTCTAATCTAACTATAGATGTTCCCACCACAAGGATGCATTCCCTTTCAACCTTATGCCTACAATTTTCACCTTCTTTTCCTTAGATACATTTTTATACTCAAAGTACTTTTCCATCTTAGTGACCTAATCCATCAATTCATCAGAATCCACTTTCCCACTATAATCTGGAGGATTAAAATGTGGTGTAGACTTCAAACTCGTCAAAACCTTCAAGAATATTTCCTCCCCCTAATCCATCATAGGTTTAGGTTTGTGTTCACCTTGTTCTACCTCAATTTCATCATCACTAAAATCTTCAAGATGTCTTCCTCTTCTCTAGGCTGTTTCAATAGCTTCTACTCTAGCAACAAGTTGTCTCAACATGCCTGCTAATCCTGGATCCACTTCTGACCTTCCATGAACCATCTTGAAAAACCTCTTCAATTGTAGGTTAGATTACAATCTGCCACCCCACAATAATTCAACTAGGGCTTCCAAAGAAGGAACCTTCAAATCTAGATTCACAAACCTAGATCCACATCTAACCTTGCTCTGATACCACTTGATGCAAAGGAGGATGGAGAGAGAGGGCCAAAGGTTCACCCTAGTTAGATCCACCTTGCAGAACAACACATGGAAGAAACAACAAACAATAGTGAGAGAGAGAAGGAATGATCTTTCATATATTTACTTCAAACTGATTCATACATGTCAGGCTATAAGGCCTTCCCAATTTAGGCCAGATATTACAATCAAGTACAAAAGTCCCAAAACATGAAAGGATCTACAAAAAACCTCTAATCTTCTATCTTCTATATTCTATCCAAAAAATGTCTCCCTAAAATCTAACTAAACAACTACATTTATACAAGAGGCAATCAAATCAAGTCAGCCTTCAGATTCATAATCAAAAGAAGGGACGACCATATCTAGGTCCACACGCTTCCCAATAATGGATACCAAGTATTAAATGCATGACCCATAATGAATGTACAAGTCAGCATCAACATAAATCCAAAATAATTAACTCAGCAAACGAAATAAACTAAGTGCTAGCCAAGAATCGTCGAGCACCAGGGAAATTACCGAGCGTCAAAGAGATAACCGACCAACTCGGTTAACAAAGGAAACCGAACAACACATAAAACTTCAAATATATTTTTGGTGACACAGGATTGCCAAGGACCCAAGATGCTCTTGCATCAAAGTGAAACCTAATCTAACAAAATAAAAAAAGAAAGGAAACCCAAAGCCAAAATAGACACAAGAAGAACAATAAGTAAGGAAGATGTGAAACCAAGGTAAAAAATTAGAAAGAATTGTGAAAGGAAGTATTCTTTGCTAAGTGAATAGGACTATTTCTATCACAAAACAAAGTGGAACCATGTTAAGGACAATCTAAAGCACCAAATATGATTTTCAACTAAATAATCTATATTTCTCCTTCAATAGGAGAAATATATTTAACTTCTATTGTTGAAAGTGATACTAATTTGTAATATTGAGGCCTAACTGATCACTTCTCGAGCAAAAGTAAATGCATAACCAGTAGTGGATCTTCTATTGTCTAAATTTCCAGTCATATCAAAATCAGTAAATATGTTTAGTGAGACATCCTTGTCACCAAAATGTAACACAAAATCAGAATCTCCTTTGAGATATATTAGAATCCATTTATTGCATTCCAATGTGGTTTATCTAGATTACTCACAAATCTTCTTAACACTCCCACTGCATCAGAAATGTCTGGGAGAGTTCTCAACATAGCATACTTAAGGCTATCAATAGTTGAAGAATATGGAATTCCATTGATTTCTTCTTGTTCCTATTGTGTCATCGGACACATGGATGAAGTTGATTAGAAATGATTAGTTAATAGAGTATTGACCAATTTGGCATCTTCCATTGACAATATCTTCAAAAATTTGAGAATGTAATGTTCTTGAGACAACATGATCTCTTTCCTATATACCAAATAATGGTTATAATAGATATCTATCTCGCTGCCCCTAAATCCTTCATTGCAAACCTTTGTTTCAATTCACAAATCAACTTCACGCTATAACCAATAACTAGCATGTCATCAATATAAAGTAAGCAAAGAAAAAATGCACCATTTGGTGATCTTTTATAGTATACACATGGATCAGATTCACAATGTTCAAAATGATGCTCAATTGGATGAAATTATCAAATTTAGGTACCATTTCCTCGAGGCTTTCTTGAGCCCATATATACTTCTCTTTAACCTACAACATAAATGCTCACGTCCTTGTTTGACAAAACATATAGGTTGCATCATGTATAGCTCTTCATTATTGTCACCATGAAGAAATGTTGTTTTTACATCAAGTTGTTCAAGTTCAAGATTATGAGATGTAAATAATGCTAAAATAGCATGAATAGTTGTCATTTTAACTACTAGTGAGAATATTTCATTGAAATCTATTCCCTTTTTCTGACCAAAACCTTTCACCACTAGTCTAGCTTTGTGTCTCTTCTTACCTTTATCTTCATCTTTCAACCAAAAAATCAATTTATTTTTTTACTTCTCTCCAAGTTGGAGGAAGGGAAACTAAATCCCAAGTTTTATTTGTAAGTAAGGAGTCTATTTCCTCTTGCATCAAATCCTTCCATTTCTAAGAATTAGATTCTTATCAAGCATCCTTAAAGCTCATGGGCTCTAATTGATCAAAGATTAATAACTATGGCTCTACCTCTTCTCAATATAATAATTCATAATCAAATAATTTTGTATAAAGTTTTATTTATCTTTCTAACCTCCCCAATCCTTGATTATTATTGGAATCAATACCATTATCATTATTATTAGTGTTGTGTATCCTCTATCGGCGATGAGAACTGTTTGTTAGATTTCCAACATCAGCCTTATTTGCAATATTGTGGAATGATGACCAACATTATTGTCACCAGTTATTTCAACATTTTTTGAGTTGTTATTCTATGTGTATATCGACCCCTTCTAAATGACCATAATTTCTTAACTTGTCTCAGGCTTGTGTGGAGGAAGGAGCATAGTCAATGTTTTGTTGTTGACAATTATCTAGTAGATAGTTTTTCACACCATTGTTTCATTGTGTGGTATGAAAATAAGTAACATTTTGGTGAAACCATGCCCCATTGTAATCGATATAGGTGTGTCAATAATAGAGTGTGTAGGGATATCCAATTACTATAGTTTGAGGGTGGATATACAGTGGGTGTATTTCCATCTTGCATAGATGAAGATCCATAGTCTTATAAACTTTGACTATGTGCAAACACCATTTGGAGATGATCTTCACATTCACGTGCTTTTCCTCTAATACTATCCAGATTGGACTGTTTAAAAAAAGAGTTTTCATCTATGTGTTGTTTTTTGTCATTTGTTGGAGATTGTAAGTGTTTAGCACCAAGTTTATTGCAGTGAGAGACAATACTTTTTTCACTTTGGGTATTTACATTTCTCTGTTGACTATGATTATTACCACTATCATCCATGTTTTCTTCTCCAACATTCCACATATTTTTGGAGTGGATGGGGAAGAGACATGGTCAGGAGCTAATAGAGAAGTGGGTGAACAAAGATGTGTGGTATCCAACCTCTACAAATTATTATGCCCCTATGAAGTATTATTTTCAAAAATTGTGAAAGGCACATATTCTTTGGACTCTGTTGATTGAAGTTCCAAAGCTAGAGATGTTTTCTAATTGAAAACATCTCTACTCCACATGGTTTTCTTTTCCACTGGATCCCAAATTCAAAAACCATAGTGATCTTCTCTATAACCGATGAAGATGACTTTCTAAGAGTTGGGGTCCAATTTGGTCCTCTTTTCTTTTAGAAAATGTGCATAAATTTCACATTCAAATACCCAAATGTGAAAGTAATAAATCCTCGTACCCAACCATTCCTCTTGTGAAATATAAAACTCCAACCAAGATAAGGGGTTTCATCTAATCAAATACATAGGTATATTGCAAGCTTCAGCCCTAAATTCTTTGTCTGGACCTACATTGGAAAGCATACATCTTGCCTTCTCCAAAATCATTCTATTTAACCTCCCAGTAGCTCCATTTTCTTGAGGTATAAATGGAATTATTTTGATTCTATGAACATCATTATGAACACATATAGAATCAAATTAAAAAGAATAAAATTCACCACCATTATCAGTTTGCAAACATTTAATTTTGGTCCCATTATGATTTTCAACCAAAGCATTGAAAATTTTAAATTTACTAAATACTTTGGATTTCCTGCGAAGCATATATATCAACACTTTTCTTGTGCAATTGTCAAGAAAGGTAACAAGTTAACATTACTTGGGGGAAACTTAGAGCTTGTAAATATTTGATGATTCCCATCAACCCTATCCCTATACATAGGAAATCATTTTATCATATACATCCCTTATGCATAGGAAGCATATATATCCACACTTTGTTAGAAAGTAAAGTCCACCAAGATAACTGAGCGGGGGGGGGGGGGGTGAATTAGTTATCAGATAACTATAAAAATGATCAAATTCAATAGATTTCAACCATGTAAGAAATGTAATCAACAACTATAGAAAGATATATGTAGACAATGACACAATAACAAAAGATATATTGACTAGGGAACCTCTTGGTCAAAGAGTAAACCCTGGTGGGAATGATGCCCACAAAAGATGCACTAATATGAATATTCCTTGTGAAAGGATGGACTCTATTAGGAGTCTTATGAAATACATTCAGTACATATGAATCCCTATTAGGAGATTTTGAATCCCTGCTAAAAGATTCTAACTCTATTAGGAATTATAGAAGACAGAAAGGACCCACTGCCTAAATAGCTTTAGGTGAAGAGCATTGAACTCACTGTCCAACTAATATTTGTATTACTCAATAGAATAATACCAAAATATTACTGATCTCAACAATTCAATACTTCTCCTCTAACTATGCCAAACCGCACCAACTGCTACAATAGATCTCAATACCAGATCTTTGTACCTCACATATCCTCTTCAAAAATTCTCTCTCACAATTACAATTCCATTTTTTTATATTACAACAAGGAAATCATTCCTTCCTTTATATCACACTCAAGTAATTACAAATGAGTCGACATACAAATTACAAAATAAAATCTTCCACACGTTACATAAAAATTACACATAACTATCAGCTTCCAATTAAGATAATTCTTCACTGGTGAAACCTCAAATATTTCACTCTCATCCATGTCAATAAAAAAATGTCTTCAACTACTCTTTAATTGTGCATAACCAGATTCAATCCCGATTAGGAGATATCATCCAAATTCCACAAACCGCTACACAAGAACACTGCCTGAATACTGCTTCCACTGAAATGCTCATAACTTCCATGAATAAGTGAATGTATGTCTGCTCTCTTAACCATGATCTTATAGAACATCATAGAGTAATTCCCCAACTCTGCATAGCTTCATATTCAATATCCCAAGTTTTCTAACTCAAACATTATCTACTTCTCTACTAATCTTTAGTAGATCACTATGTTGACATCAATGACAATCACTATCATCGATGTAACAAAAAATGCTACAAAATGGCTACTAATGCTCACACATAGGATATATTAAACATTCATTCCTAACAATCTCCCCCATTGGCATTGATGGCAACATAGATAAAAAATAATAATAAGTTCCATAAACCCAACTCTGCAATACTACTACACTGAAAATGTTTTCAAATCCTCCTCATCAATCAAATCTTGCTTTGTTTTCCTATTTAGTTCTCTTCAACAAATGGTTTTTCATGTATACTTCTCCCCCATTGACATCAATGAAAGATGTTTCATCACTATGTCAACAACTAAAACGTAAAAAAGATACTATTTAGAAAATACATTCAGTAGAGTCCTCATGACTCAGCTCAGATACACATACTCCCCCATAGAGGAAGTACCAACATCCAATCCGGAAGAAAGATAAGGCTCATATACTACTGGATAGATGCAACAATCTACATCACTTCTCAAAAGTAGGTTGGGGCATAACCCCAAGCATACCTCTCAGATACTCAAATGTATCCTTCGACAAAGGTTTTGTAGATATATTTTCTATCTGCTCCTTTGTGCTTATGTACTCAAGTATAACTTCTATCTCCACCACTTTCTCTCTTACCACATGATACTTTATCTCTATATGCTTTGTCTTAGAATGTAACACATGATTCTTAGACATACTAACTGTGCTAGTGTTATCACAATGTATAATAACAGACTCAAAAAAATTTATTCCAATATCCTTCAACATCTGCTTCATCCAAATTATATGATTGCAATTGTCTGTTGCTGCTACATAATCTTCTTTTGTTGTTCTTTGTGAAATATAGTTTTACTTCTTACTTAACCAAGAAACCAATCTTCCTCCAAGGAAAAATTCTCCACCACTAGTGCTCTTTTTGTCATCAACACTACCTCCCCAATCAGCATCTATATATGCACATAGAATAAAATCATCAAATTTTTCATACCATAATCCATACTCAATTTGTGCCTCTTAAGTACCTCAGTATTCTTTTTAATGCTACATAATGTGATTCTCTAGGTTTAGCTTGAAATCTTGCTACAATTCCAACTACATGTGTTATATTAGGTCTTGTATGAGTCAAATACTGCAATCCTCCAATAATAGATCTATACTTCTTCTGTTCCATTGCAAGAGTCTCATATGTGCTAGATAACTTATGTCCAGTTACCATAGGTGTTCCAACTGGCTTACAATTCTCCATTCCAAATCTCTTCAACAAATCACTCAAGTACTTTGTCTGAGTTACAAAGATACCATCACTATTTTGTGTTATCTACAATCCCAAAAAGTATTTCATCTCATCAATCATAATCATTTCAAATTCAATCTTCATTTCATCTACAAATTTATCACTGGCTTCATCTTCTCCTCCAAAGATAATATTATCAAAAAAAAAAACTAAAACCAACAAACCATTTTCAATTTCTTTTGTGTACAAGTTATTGTCTATTGTACCTTTAGTAAATCTCAATTTTACTAAATATTTATGCAATCTCACATACCAAGTTCTAGGTGCTTTCTTTAGTCTATATAAATCTTTCTTCACTTTACATACCATATCTCCTTCTTGAGTTAAAGGAAAACCTTGAGGCTGCTTAATGTAAACTTCTTCTTCTAATTCTCCATTCAAAAGTGCTAACTTTACATCCATCTGATACACTTTGAATTTCTTAAAAGTTTCATAAGCCAAAAACATTCTTATTGCTTCAATTCTTGCTACTAGTGCAAAAGTTTCTTCATAGTCAATTCCTTCTTGCTATGAGTATCCTTTACATACCAATCTTTCTTTATTCCTTACAACTTCTCCTTGTTCATTCATCTTGTTTTTGAATACCCATTTTGTTCCAATAACATTCTTATCTTTAGGTCTTGGGACCAATTCCCATGTCTTGTTCTTTTCAATGTAATCTAATTTTTCTTTCATAGCTTTAATCTAGTGTTCATCTTCATAGGCTTCATTAGTAGATTTAGTTTCAATTTGAGAAATTAAACACAACTATTATTGTACCTTATTCTGTGTCAGAAATCCTTTGTCTATGCTTCAAATAATCTTCTCATAAGGGTGATTCCTTGATACATTCTGTTAGGAATAGTCCTAAGAGATAACTAAGAGGGGAGGTGAATTAGTTATCTACAAGTTTCAATTCTTTATCCAATTAAGTATACTTAGACATATAGCATAAATAAAATGAAAGAACACATGAACACAACACCAATATTTTGGTTACGGGGAAACCCAAATAGGTAAAAACCCCAGTGGGAATTAACACCCACTAATATTCTACACTAGTGTATAATGATCCTTATTAGAAGATCCTTTACCCTATTAGGAGTAACTTTACAAAATGTTAAGTACAGTAAACCTAGTCAAGGTTCAGACCTTGTTAGGAGTCTTTTATAATTGTCCCTGTTAGGGGAGAGGATGCACTGTCCAAGAGCTCACTGCTCAAATGGGTGAAGGCTACAACCTTCTGAATAACAGATACACACTATATCTAGATCTTGGTGAACTGCACTTTCACCTACTTTTTTGGATTAGTTCCAATGTATAGTACACATACTTTACTTGGTCACATAGACCTTCTCATGATGGCTCCACACTTCGCACACTCTACTTTGCTCTGCTTAATCAACTATGTGCCACTCTCTAGCAATCACAAATGACTACCTATAAATATCTTTTCTCTAAATGATACAATCAGGTTAGCTTTTTAGAACCACCTTGAAATCATATTAGAGAAACCATAAAAAAATTCTATAAACATTCTATCAGCTCTACTATGCATGCAACACATTTTGGGACCTATTCATTAAGGTAATTGTAGACGCATGCTATAGACTGTCAGCTCTACCAAAACAACTAGATCTTTCTCCTCAAGCTGAATTAACTCATGTACTCTTAACCAAACATCAATAACACTTCTCTAAGCTTAAATACAAGGGCACATACCCCAAAGATGGGTGCATACCCCAAAGATGGGTGCAACTCAAGAGCCAATAAAATCTCTATCAGCTCTCGTGAACAAACATAGGAAATTGCTACTGGAGAATAGCAACTGCATAACTTTACTTCTATTGAATATCAAACTATGCATCCATAAATGAAACATGATTGACACATCTTCAACATAAATCCAAGGGTGCATGGCTCCATGATAACTGTATGGACAACCATACATAGAATGCTGCCTGTTACTCTGTTAGGAACACTACTGACACTAGCTACTATATAACTATCTATACTAACAGTTAACCTCTATGCCCATGATATCATGTCCATGCTTCATATATTGAAGGCTTACTGCATAAGACTTCCTTGCATGCTACTTTCCATATGTTGTCATCAATGACAAACATATAGTCAGTATTGGTCTACTAGCAAATCTCCAACAATCTCCCCCTTTGGCATTGATGGCAACATGTGGAATGAAAAACTACCACCAACCCAAGTGAACATTTCTTTTATAATATTCTCCATTTCCTCAACAAAACTCCCCCATAGATGAATCCTCCATCTATTGCAATATTTTCTTAATATTCTCCATTTTCTCAACTGAACTGCTGTCATAGGTGAATGGTGGTCCCCATAGTATATTACTCCTTTTGCTTATTTTTTTCATGACTCTGTATATTACTCCCCCTTTGACATCAATGGCAAAGGGCGCCATTCATTTTAAGCACTAGTCCTACTCCTGAGGTAGAGTAGTCAACCTTCCATCAGTCCCTGATGACTGATGCCTTTCCTTCTTTCTTCTAGGTAGAATCAGGGAAGGGAATTACTCCCAACTTCTCCCTGAGATACTCAAAAGTATCCTTAGGTAAGGGCTTTGTGAATATATCTGCCAACTAATCTTTAGTACTCACATAGTCCATCTTGACTTCTTTCTCTCTTAGGAAGTGATACTTGATCTCAATGTGCGTTGTCTTTGCATGCATCACAAGGTTCTTTGACATATTGATGGTGCTAGTCTTATCACAGTGAATAACAATAGGATAATAAATCTGAATTCCAAAATCCTTTATCATCTACTTTATCCAACCAATTGTAGAACAATTCAAGGCTATTGCAACATACTTTTCTTTTGTTGTTGACTAAAAAATACAATTTTGTTTCTTACTTGTCCAAGTGACAAGTCTATCACCAAGAAATACTACTCCACCTGATGTACTCTTTCTCTCATCAACACATCTTGCCCAATCTGCATTAGTGTACACATTAAGCTCAATATTTTTTGAATTAGGATATCATAGACCATAATCTATAGTGCCCTGCATGTATCTAAATATCCTCTTCACTACCATCAGATGACTAAGAAGAGGATATGCCAACTATGCCAACTACATTTGAAATATCAAGTCTAGTATGAGTAAGATATATGACTTTACCAATCATAGACTTGTACATTGTTATATCTACTACTGGTGAGTCATCTTCTTTTGTAAGCTTGCATCCATTAATCATAGGAGTTTCTACTAGCTTGCAATCATCCATCTTGAACTTCTTTAATATTTATTTCACATATTTTGACTGATTAATGAAAATACCTTTCTCTGTCTGCTGCACATTCAATCCCAAAAAGTACTTGATAGGACCAATCATACTCATCTCAAACTCACTCTACATTTTTTTGGCAAATTTTGCACTTAACTTGTCATTTCCTCCAAAGATAATGTCATCAAAAAATATGGCTACAAGTAGTAAACCATCAGATGTCTCTCTAATTTATAGATTACAATATACTACTCCTTTGTTGAATCTAATCTTTGTTAGATATCCATCTAGTCTTTCATACCATGCTCTAGGGGCTTGCTTAAGTCCATAGAGGGCCTTTTTTAATTAGCATACCATACCAGGTCTATCTGATAGGGTGAATCCTTCTAGCTGCTTAATGTATACTTCTTTCAAATCTCCTTTCAAGAATGTTGACTTGACATCCATCTGATAACTTTTGAAGTTTTTGACTGTAGCATAGGCTAGAAACAACTTAATAGCTTCTAATTTTCTCATAGGTGCAAATGTGTCTGAATAATCAATGCCTTCTCTTTGCACATATCCCTTACAGACTAATCTTTCTTTATTTCTTACTACTGTACCATCTTCATTCATCTTGTTTCTAAATATCCACTTTGTTCCAATCACATTCTTATCACTAGGTCTTGCGACCAGTTCCCAAGTGTCATTCTTAATAATCTGATCAAGTTCTTCTTTCATAGCATCATGCCAATATGAATCCTTACAAGCACCTTCAACACTTAAGGGTTCAATCTGAGATAGTAAACATACCTTTTCACTACTAGCAGAGTTCTTTGCTTGTGATCTTGTCAAGACTTTGCCACTCTGATCCCCAATGATGTCTTTCTTGGAATGATTTCTAGATGTATACTTTGGAACTTTAGGTGATGTTGACTCACCATCCTTAGGAGTATTTTCTTCACTCATTTTAGGGTCATTGAATAGCACATCAATGCTGTCAAACATTTCCTCAATAACTATCTCACTAGTGGAGGTTTTAGGTTCTTCTTCAATCATGGGTGAGTAATCATGATATCTTTCTTGAACCATGAACTTTTCATCAATCTTAACATGAACACTTTCTATGATCTTTTTCAATCTTCAATTGAAACATCTATAAGCTTTACTTTTAGTAGAGTAACTGAGAAAAATACCTTCATCACTTCTTGCATCAAACTTGCCTACTACTTAATCCCTCTTGATGTAGCACTTAATAGCTCATATGGTTTTTTGTCAGTGCCTGGCCTCAATTGAATTCTATTGATGGTATAGACTACTATATTGACCGCATCTCTCCAATAGGTGTGTGCAACTTTTCCTTCTATCATAATGGTGCGCATTGTATCAAGAATGATCCTATTCCTTCTTTCTTCAATTCCATTCTGCTGAGGGGTTCTAGGTGCACTCAACTATCTCTTTATGCCATGTTCTTCACAGTACTCATAGAATCTATCAGAGGTGAATTCTCCTCCTCTATCTGATCTCAAATATTTTATCTTTAGTCCAGATTCATTCTCAACGTTAGCTTTGAATATTTTGAACTTCTCAAAAGCTTCTGACTTATCCTTAAAAAATGCAACCCACATCATCCTAGTATAATCATCAACAAAAAAAATGAAATACCTTTCACCATAGTATGATCTTGTTCAAGTTAGACCACATAGGTCAGTATGAATCAAATCCAACTTATTCTCTGCTAAATTGAGCTTTCTCCTAAATGAATTTCTCACATGCTTTCCCATCACACATTCCTTTCATATAGTATCAACTAGCTTTTCTATTCTAGGTAGATCTCTTACTGCTTTTACATTTCTTATCTTTACTATGTTATCAAAATTGATATGACATATCCTTTTATGCCACAACCAACTGTCATCAACTTTAGCAACAAAGCAACTTGCTTTTGAATTGAGTTAAAAAACATTACCTTTGGTCTTTGTGCTTGATGCAATCATAACACCATCCTTGTTGTTGATGATGCATTTGTCATCTTTAAACTCCAACTGATAGCCTATTTCAAGTAACTATCCAACACTGAGAAGGTTATGTTTCAAACCATCAACATAGAGAACATCATCAGTACTGTTATTTCCATCCAAGGTGATGACTCCTCTACCAACTATTGGTTTAGGAGTGTTGTCTCCAAATCTAACCATGGCACCATTGTATTTGTCTAGATGAACAAACCCACCTTTATCAACTGTCATGTGATGTGAACAAACACTATCTATAATCCAATATGTCCTTATGTCAGCTTGTGAAATCAATGCTAGATTTTTTTCCTCTTTCTCATCTTTATGAATTGTTTTATCATTCATTTTGTCTACCATAGAAATTAATCCAATTTCTTCTTCACCCAATTCATCATTTGAAACTCCATCTCCAGCAAAGTAACATTTCTTAGAGTACTTAGGCTTGTAATCCTTCTTGAACTTTTTAGCTCTAGTAGGACACTTAGATGCAAAGTGACCTATCTTATTACATGAAAATCACTTAAATGGTAATTAACGTTCGTATTTTCCTTTTCCTTTATTTTCTCTTTTGGAAATCATAGCAATGAAATCATCTAATGTTTTCTCTTCATCATCATAATCAAAATTACCAGAAGTGTTTGCAGATATCTTACCATGAACTATTGCTTTGAAGGCTATCTCACTCTTTGGTTTTGACTTCAATCTTGAAATCTCAAAAGTTGAGATTTTGGTAATCAAGGTCTCTCTCTTGAAATTAGATGTAAGCTGCATGGTCTCATCAAGAATGTTGATCTTTCTTTCATATTATGAAGTGAGGGTAGTCACTAACTTGTCCATAATGTCCTCTTCTGAAATGTCTCCACCATTGTTCCTAATTCAAGCAACTGCTTCATTTATCCTTTGATTGTATGCTCTGATATTTTCTTTAGGTAGCGTCTCTAATGCATTGAATCTTTTCTTCCATATCTTTCTACGCGTATCCTTTTCTTGTTTGTCTCCTTCAAATATATCTTCTAGGTACTTCCATATTTTGTGGGTGGTATCCACCTTATTTATCTCTGAAAATTCACTATCAAATACGGTGTTGATAAGGGCTTCTTTAGCTATAGCATTCTGATGAAACAATTCGTTTTGTCTTTCAATAGCATCATCTTTTCCAAGGTCTTCTAGTGTAGGAATCTTGGTTTCTTTGATAGTGACATCAAAAACATCAAAAGCAATGTACTGCAAATGGGTCACCATCTTGTTCTTCCAGTCAATATAATTCTCTCGATCAAACTTAGGACTTTCTTTCCTGAAGTATGCCATCTGATCAACCTCAAGCTGCTAAACTTTCTCTCCGAGGCACTTGGCTCAGATACCAATTTTTAGGAATAGTCCCAAGAGATAACTGAGAGTGGGGGGGTGAATCAATTATCTACAAGTTTCAATTCTTTATCCAATTAAGTATACTTAAACATAAAGCATAAACACAATGAAAGAACACATGAACACAACACCAATATTTTGGTAATGTGGAAACATAAATAGGTAAAAACCCTGTGGGAATTGACACCCACTAATATTTTGCACTAGTGTATAATGATCCTTGTTAGAAGATCCTTTACTCTATTAGGAGTAGCTTTAAAATATGTTAAGTACAATAGATCTAGTCAAGGGTCGAACCCTTGTAGGAGTCTTTTATAATTTTCCTTTCTAGGGGAGAGGATGCACTATCCAAGACCTCACTGCTCAAATGGGTGAAGGCTACAACCTTCTGAATAACATATATACACTATATTTGGATCTTGGTGAACTGCGCTTTGACCTGCTTGTCTAGATTAGTTTCAATGTATAGCACACATACTTTACTTGGTCACATAGACCTTCTCATGATGGCTCCATACTTCGCACACTCTACTCTACTCTACTTAATCAACTATAAGCCACACTCCAGCAATCACAAATGACTTCCTATAAATATCTTTCCTCTAAAAGAAACAATCAGGTTAGCCTATTAGAACCACCTTGAAATCATATTATAGAAACCATAAAAAACTTCTATAAACTTTCTATTGGCTCTACTATGCATGCAACACATTCTGGGACCTGTTCATTAAGGTAATTTTAGACGCACGCTACACACTGTCAGCTCTACCAAAACAACTTGATCTATCTACTTAAGCTGAATTAACTCATGTGCTCTTAATTGAACATCAATAACACTTCTCTAAGCTTAAATCCAAGGGCGCATACCCCAAATATGGGCACAACTCAAGAACCAATAAAATCTCTGTTAGCTCTCCTAAACAAACATAGGAAACTACTACTGAATAAAAACTACATAACTTCACGTCTAATAAATATCAGACTATGCCTCCATAACTGAAACATCACTGACATGTCTTCAACAGAAATCCAAGGGCGTATGGCTCCATAATAATTGTACAAACAACCATACACAAAACACTACCTGTTACTCTATTAGGAACACTATTGACACTAGCTACTATATAACTGTCTAAACTAACAATTAACCTTTGTGCCCATGATATCATGCTAATATCATGTCCATGCTTCATATAATGAAGGCTTACTACATAAGACTTCCTCACATGCTACTTTCCATATGTTGTCATCAATGACAAACATATAGTTAGTACTGGTCTATTGGCAAATCTCTAACACATTCCTATTAGGTGTCACTATCTTAGATCTCACTTCAGGTGTCAGTTCTTCATTGAGTTCACTATGGCTTTCATTCAAAAAATCACTATCAGTATCATAGAATAATTTAGTAGTATCAGGGTTAGGTCTAGGATGAGTTCCTTCATCTAATTCATAATCAAGCATTCTTTCCTAAATTTTGAAATTTTCATCAACTTTTACATTTGCACTCTCAACAATAGTCTTAGTTCTTTTATTGTAACATCTATACACTTTTCTCTTCAATGAATATCCAAGAAATATACCTTAATCACTTCTAGGATTAAACTTTCCAATGTCATCATCTCTCTTAATATAACATTTGCTTCCAAAAATTCTAAAATATTTAGCTAATGGTGCATGTCCAAACCATAGCTCATAGGGTGTCCTGTCTGTGTCTTCTCTGATTTGTACTCTGTTCATTGTATATACTACTGTGTTCACTGCTTCGCTCTAGAATATCTTCACTAAGTCATTCTCAAATAACATAGCTCTTGTTGTTTCAGTCACTGACCTGTTTCTTCTTTCTGCAATACCATTTTGTTCAGGTGTCTTAGGGGCTAAAAACTATCTCTTAATCCCATTCACTTCACAGAAAATGTTAAATTCTTTTGAAGTAAATTCTCCACCTCTATCTGATCTCAAACATTTAATCTTCATTGCTATTGCGGGAGTTTATTTTCTGGGTAGATCTATCCTCTATTGTGAAGTAGAAAGCTACAACAACATCAACGAGCCATAAATTCCCAAGATTCATGTTTTTATGAGTAGGCATAGAATTATTGGGTTATAGGAAATGAGTAAGCTTTTATGAGTAGTTATTGTTGTTTGGAGATTGAATTGTTCAGTGTACAAGTGTGCACAGTAAGCAATTTAAATGAATTCTATCTATATTCTCACTATGTCACATTCATAAAAAAGATAATGTAAAAGAATTAATGATATAAGAGAAATTAAAGAAGTAGTTTAAACAATCTAAAAAAAAATGTAATAGTTCTAAAATAGAATAACTAGCAATTGCAATTTGGTATGCAATTTGTACGCCAAATAAATGTCAAGTTGTTTTTTTTCTTTGATTTATATGTTTAGCTTTCTTGATTTTAATTTTCTATTTTGTATGTGTATTATTTAACAATGTATTGTGTATTTATTATTTTATATATTAATTGAATTATATATTTCAAATTTAAAACATAGATAATGTTTTATAATTTATTTCATATTATTATTGAAATTTGTAATATATATAATCTTTAGTCTAGATTATTAATTCAAATTAACTAATTAATCAAATATAAAATTATAGATATTTTTAATCATTTAGATTAAATTTTACTAATATTATAATTATTTATGATTAATTATTAAATAAAAGTTAATATGTTGATATTAATTTAAGTTTATTTATTTAATTGAAAAGTGTAAATTATTATTTATATTATAATCAATATAAATATTTATATTTATATATAAATTACTATTTGAAATGATAATTTAACAAAAATGTTATCTAATAAATTTAAATTTTTTAATGATATAATAAAATTCTATTGATTCTCGATTCATTCAAAATTCTAATTAATATAAAAAATGATGCTTCAAACACATTAAAAAAAAATTCACTCTTTAATGTTGAGTCTGGACATGACCCTTTCAATCACCATCATTGCCTTGGACAGTAGGAGGAAACACTATTTGATGCAGAACCTTACGTAGGTCATAAACTAATACAGAAACTTTCGGAGGTCATAACTTTTGACTCAGATCAAGGTTTTTGCTCAATTTTTTCAAGTGCGTTCTTGAGGAGGTGGCATTTGTTTTTCCAATGTATCACAAATTGATTGGGGTTCATTTTGGCACATTTTCGGGAGCTGAAAGTTTCATTTAGGGCTCGGAAATCAGCTTTTAGTGTTTTTCTATAGTTTTTAGAAAGTTCTATTTTGTAATAAATCCAAATTTATATTTCTAATCTCAAATATTAGTTGGAAATTCATTCTAGCTTAGTTGAGGGCATGTTTAGGGAAAAACTCAACTTTCTAGGTGTTGTTTTGGAAATTACCAAAAATGACAAAAAAACAACTATGAAAAAACTACCAAAAAAGGTAATTTTTGGTTTTCTTGATTTTGTGGGTTTTTTGGTTACTTAAGAGTTTGCAGTGAATTGTAGAGGGGGTTAGTGATGAATGGAAAAATATTGAAGGTTTCAAAGTTATTTTTATTTGTCTTGTGATTGAGTTTTATTGTTAACAGAGAGTGTTGTGCTACATCATTTGGTATTATAGCAGGAAGATGGCTAGGAGAGGAAGAGGAAGAGGAAGAAGAGCTATCACACTGATGAAAATATTGATGATGGATATGCAGAGGTAGATTGAATGACTCAGTGAGTGAATGGATAATCAAGGAATAAAAGGAGGAAATGAATCTAATGAAGAGGGAAACCAAAATGAAGAAAATACAGAAGAGAGGCTGGAAGAAATGAGCTATGAAGATAGAGTTCTCAGGGCTTTAGAAGGAAGGAGTGAAACAATCAAGATTGATGTTTTAGACTATGCTAGTAGTCTTAAGCTAGAAGAATTAGTGGACTGGCTAAATGAGATGGGGAAATTTTTTGAATGGAAGCCTATGACAAAAGAAAAGAAGATGAAGTTTGCATGCACAAAGTTAAAAGGACATGCAATGATATGGTGGGATCATCTTCAAAAGGAATGAACTAGAAAGGGGAAAAAAAAGATTAAGACATGGAGCAAGATGGAGGAAAAGCTCAAAGAAAAATTCTTACCCATGGATTATTCACAAACCCTCTTTCGTAGGTTCCAAAATCTCAAACAAAACTTGTCTTCAGTGCAAGACTATACAAATGAATTCTACAAACTATCCATGTGCATAGAACATCAAGAAAATAATGAGTACATGGCTGCTAGATATATGAATGGCTTAAAATTCTCCATCCAAGATGAGTTGAGCATGCATCATTTCAGTAGTATGGAGGAAGTGTACCAATTAGCCCTAAAGGATGAAGAAAAGAAGAATAGGCAATATATCCAGAGGAATAGAGGTGATCGAAGGGGTACCTCAACTCCATTTTGGGGAGGTTCTAATAATGGTCTGGGAGATTCTTCTCAAGGATTTGAAAAATATATGGACACTAGGCAAGATCCTCCAAATCAAGAAAGTGGAAGGGGGTTTTAAAGAGGACGAGGCTATGGAAGTGGAAGAGGCTGGGAAAATTAGAGAAGGCCTTTCACTTGTTTAAGGTGTGGAGAAGAAGGACACAGAGCCTTTGAATGTTCAAATTATAACATGCTAGAAAGAAACCAAGGAGGACAACCTAGAATGACCCTGGTTCAGCTAGAATTCATAGAAGCATGAATAGAACAAGAAGTCCTACTAGACATGGGAGAAACTCTCATGATGAGGAGATCGATAATAATTCCAGAGAAGGAAGAAGTCCATGTAAAGAACTTTGATGATTCATGGATTCGAGCCAACATCTTCAACACTAGATGCACTTTAGGTGGAAAGGTATGCCAAGTTATTATTCATGGGGGTAGTTGTGAGAATATGGTAGCTAAGGAAATAGTAGAGAAATTAAATTTGCAATGTTGGAAACATCCTTGTCCTTACCATATTTCATGGTTTAAGAAAGGAAATGAGGTTACTGTTGATAAAAGATGTTTCGTTAGGTTTACTATAGGAAAAATCTATAAGGATGAGATATGGTGTGATGTTATTCCTAGGGATGCCTGTCAAATTTTTTTGGGAAGGCCATGGTAGTATGATAGGAAGATCATGCATGATGGAGATAAATATACATATACCTTCTAGAAGGATGGCTCTAAAGTGACTCTCTTACCACTTAAGGATGAAAGGAAGAATGAGACCATGCTATCTGCAAAGGATGCTATCCAAGAAATGAAGGTGATGAGTTGCTGTTACACATTGGTAGTAAAAAGATGAGAAGAATAGGAAGACATAATACCACATGATGCAGTAAAGATACTAGAAGAATTTTTTGACATTATTCCAAATGAGCTACCTGGTGGAATCCCACCAAAAAGGGATATACAACACCATATTGATCTGATTCTTGGAGAAACTCTTCCTAATCAAGCATCTTATTGACTGAACCCAATACAACATGTAGAGCTAAACAAACAAATAATAGAACTAGTTGAGAAAGGCCTAGTTAGAGAAAGCAAGAGCGCATGTGTTGTGCCTACATTGTTGACCCCAAAGAAGGATGGAGCATGGAGGATGTGTACTGATAGTAGACAAATTAATAAGATTACTATCAAGTATCATTTTCCTATTCCTCGTATAGAGGATATGATGGATGAATTAGCAGGGGCCAAATACTTTAGCAAGATTGATCTATGAAGTGGATAGCACTAGATTCAAATTCATGAAGGAAATGAGTGGAAGACAACTTTTAAGACTAGGGATGGCTTGTATGAATGGCTGGTTATGCCATTTGGGCTTTCTAATGTACCAAGTACATTCATGAGATTGATGAATAGTATCTTACGACCCTACATTGGTAAGTTTGTTGTAGTTTATTTTGATGATATCCTAATTTATAGAAAAAACAAAGGAGATCACCTACAACACTTGAGGATCATCCTGAGTGTACTGAGGAAAGAGAAGCTCTATGAAAATTTAAAGAAGTGTAGATTCATGCAAAATAATTTGACTTTTCTGGGCTTCGTCATTTCTGAAGATGGTGTTCAGATGGACCCAAAAAAGATCAAGGCAATCCTAGAATGACCTAGTCCATCCAGCATAACAGGGGTAAGGATTTTTCATGGATTGGAAACCTTCTATAGAAAATTCATTTGAAATTTTAGCACTATTGTAGCACCCATAATAGATTGTACGAAAGGAAGGGAATTCACATGGACAATAGATGCTAAACAGAGTTTCCAATTCTTGAAGAAAAAGGTAACCGAAGCTCCTATATTGGCACTTCCAAATTTTGATAAAGTATTTGAAGTAGAGTGTGATGCTTCCCATATTGGAATAGGTGTTGTTCTTAAGCCAGATAGGTAAACTAATAGCCTTTTTCAATGAAAAGTTAAATTATCTAAGGAAGAACTATTCTACCTATGATTTAGAATTTTATGCTATTGTTCAAGCCTTAAGGTATTGGAGGCATTATCTGGTCCCACAAGAATTTGTATTGTTTATAGATCATTTGGCCTTGAAATATGTGAACAGACAAAATATATTGAATAGTATGCATGCTAAATGGGTGTCTTTATTGCAAGGGTATAATTTTGTTTTGAAGCATAAGTCTGGAAAGAAGAATTAGGTTGTTAATGCCCTAAGTCAGCGTGTTACACTCATAACTATAATGGAAATAGAGGTCATTGGTTTTGATTCTATTATAATTTTTTATGAGGTTGATGATGATTTTTGGGAAATTATAGAGAAGATTAAAGAACCAGCAACTAATCTTTTAGATCACATGAGAGGAGAATACTTTATGCAGGATGATTACCTCTTTAGGGGAAAATAACTTTGTGTACCAGCTGGTTCCATGAGGGAAAATATTATCTAAGAATTTCATAGTGGTGGTTTGGCTGGTCACTTTGGGAAGGATAAGATGATAGCCTTGGTTAAAGATAAATACTACTGACCAAAACTAAAAAGGGATATTACTAAGTATGTGTCAAGGTGAAGAATCTATCAAGTGGCTAAGGGTTACTCCCAAAACAAAGGATTGTATACACCTCTACCTGTACCCATCAAGCCATGGATATATGTGAGTATGGATTTTGTATTGGGGCTTCCCCACACCCAACGAGGTATAGATTCTATTTTTGTAGTTGTTAATAGATTCTCTAAGATGGCTCATTTTATTGCTTGTAAAAAAACTAATGATGCCACAAGGATAGCCAACTTATTTTTCTCAGAAGTTTTTAGGCTCCATGCCATTCCAAAGACTATCACATCTGACAGGGATACTAAGTTTTTGAGTCATTTTTGGAGGACCTTAAGGAAGAAGATAGGACCACAATTGTAGTTTAGCAGTGCCTATCATCCCCAAACTGATGGGCAAACTAAGGTAGTCAATCAAAGTTTGGGAAACCTATTACGATGTATTATTGGTGAAAAGCCCAAGCAGTGGGACTTGGTATTGACTCAAGTAGAGTTTTCTTACAATAGTTCTATCAACGGATAAACTAGAAAATCTCCTTTTAGATTGTATATGGTAAGAATCCTCAAGGTGTTTTAGACCTTGTACAACTCCCTGTGCAAGATAGAATTAGCGATGATGGGGAAGAATCTGTAGAACACCTTCAAAAACTTCAACAAGATGTGAAGAGTAAATTATAGGATAGCAATGAGGGATATAAGGCTGCTGCAGATGTTAGTAAAAGGAGACAAATATTTAATATAGGTGATTTGGTGATGGTGTACTTGAGGCATGAGAGATTTCCTACTGGCACATATCATAAGATGAAATTAAAAAAGATAGGTCCTTGCCAAATTTTGAAGAAGATCAATGATAATGCTTATGAGGTTTTTTTACTAGATGATCTTGATATTTCTCTTGTATTTAATGTTTCTGATTTATATGCATTTCATGGAGAAATATCTAAGGTAGGTAATAAAGATGAGGTGGGTTGGCATCACCACCTTCCAAGTAAAAAGAAGGAAAATATTGCCCACATTCTAGATAAGAAGTCTATAGTCACCCAGAATGGTCATTACAATAGGTACTTGATTGAGTGGGAGGGATTACCAGCAATAGATAGCACCTGGATCTCAAAATGGGAAGTGATGAAGTTAGACCCCACAAAGTTGCAACAGTTTATAGACAACCACTTGCAAGAGTTGTGTACCTTTGAAGAAGGGGAGAATGATGCTAAACCTTCCATAGGTCATAAACTAATGCAAAAAATTCTGGAGGTCATAACTTGTTGTTGGAAAAATAGTCAACACTCCCCTCATGATTCATGACATGGTTTAACCACCTCTTGTGTCTTCTATAAGTATAGTGGTTGTATCGGGCATTAACAAGTTGATATTTTGGTGAAACAACAACCACTACTTGTAACAAGTGGTATCAAAGCTTCATCATAGGTTCAAATCCCCTCGGGTAACGCTGAGGGGGAGATTGTTGGAAAAATAGTCAGTGCTCCCCTCGGGATTCATGACATGGTTTAACCACCTCCTGTGTCTTCTATAAGTATAGTGGTTGTATTGGGAATTAACATGTTGATGTTTTGGTGTAACGACAACCACTACTTGTATTTATTTTGACTCAGATCTGGGTTTTTGCTGAATTTTTTCGGGTACGTGCCTCAGGAGGTGGCATTTGTTTCGCCAATGATCTCAGATTGATTGGGGTTCATTTTGGCACATTTTTGGATATTAGTTGTCAATTCATTCTAACTTAGGCGAGGGCATGTTTAGGCAAAAACTCAACTTTCTAGGTGTTGTTTTGAAAATTACCAAAAATGGCAAAAAACAACTATGAAAAAACTACCAAAAAAGGTAATTTTTGGTTTTCTTGATTTTGTGGGTTTTTGGTTACTTAAGAGTTTGCAAAAAATTGTAGAGGGGGTTGGTGATGAATGAAAAAATATTGAAGGTTTCAAAGTTGTGTTTATTTGTCTTATGATTGAGTTTTATTGTTAACAGAGAGTGTTGTGATACATCACTATTCCTTGCACAACAACTATTTTGCCAGCATGCTTTGTACCATGAGAAGCCAGTGTGGAGGTTGGAAAGTTATAAAACTTTCCTTTTGGGCCTGGATTCAATGTTAAAGCCTACAAGTAGTTGATCTTGGATGCCTATGATAGTTTGGTGCCGAAATGTTTGAGGGTTCCCTACTGTCGAACAAGGCATTTGTGTCCGATGTCCTCAAGTGATGAACTATTCTTCATGAGGCATCTATTTAGAGTGTCAGAGCTCTCTACTATTAACACATCCATTCCACAGTACCCTTTCTTACATACAGTTGGAACACCATTTTTCAGGAACATTGTTGTGAATTTTCAACACACCATCCAATATTAAGAAACACTAGTCAATGTTTCAAATAGGAACCAATGTAGGGAGGTGTAATGTGGAGTAGACAACAAATTGGGAGCATGCTAAGGAAGAGTTGAATGCACCATTTGTTTAGAGCTAGGCACAAAAACAAGGTGTTGCATACATTTCCAATGAGGTCTGTGCAATACTTTCTACAATAGTTTATGGTAGCAACATCATCATCTGGGAAGATTATTCTTCTAGAAGCTCTTAAACTCTTACCACTCCACACATTAGGCATGTAGGTACACTAGCAAGCCTAAAGAAATAGGGAAATAACTAAGCGCATGGAGGAGTTTGGCAGCTGGAACATGGGGCTTGCATATATGTGGAAGCATTATCCCACATTTTCCATCCATCATTGGTTAGAGGTATTTAAAAACCACACCACTCAAGGTAGAGATAAATAAGTGAGAAAGGAAGAGAATGAGATTGGAGATGATGTGGCCGGTGGGTCCCACATGTAGGTAACATTAATTTTGGCAGAGTATGTAGTGTGCAAGTTCCATGCCTAAGGATCTGATGGTGGTCATATCTTCATGATGAGGGAAGTTTCCCATTGTGATCATGCAACATGTGACAGGGTGATGAATCTTCTGCAAGATTATTTAGGCAGGACAGCTGTCCCAAATATAATAAATAATGGGACGCTTCAAATGGACATCATCTTAAATAAACATTTGAATGGGGCCAACACGTTGTGTTGAAAGAGCTAGCTATGAATGTGTGTTCTTGCAAAACTCCAAACCCATGTGATAATAGAGATTTTAAATGGTTTTGTCACTAATAATCTAATTCCATTCATACATAAGATTCTGGTTGGATTGCCGCCCATAGGAAAAATAATGGGAATTTGGAATTACATAAACATTCAGAGAGTCTGAATGGATATAAAAAGCTTTGACGATGAACACATTAATTTGATAGTAAGCGGTATTTCTAGAGTTTCTATGTAGCATATTTTTTTTGGTTGAGATGACATTTCATGACTGTAGCCTATTTAATTAGGCTAATACAATAAATAATTGTCTCAAGTTCTATAATTTTTTTGTCAGAAATATTGTGCCCATTTGTTTGGAAATTTGTATAAATCTAGCCAATATTATTATAAATTGTTTTCATTGGATGTTACTTATTATATAGAATTAAAAAATCTGGTCAATAATCTTGACGTCAAAAATTAATTTACTTATTTTAATTCTAATTTAAATTCTATTTTATATTATTTGGTAATTTATATAATTATTTAATATTATTTTATAATCATGGAAATAATAACTATTATATATTTATATTAATCATATTGCATTTAAATGTATTTTATAAGGAACTAGCGAATGGCTCTGCACTTGGAAGGATTTCAAGGATTTTGATCCTTTTACAGCGTTGAATCATTGTATCAATAGATCCAGGTCTTTTCCAAAACAAGGTATACCGATCCATACCTGCAAATAGGTGTTCTCCCCCCTAGAACACAAAGGGCTCCACAATCTAGGACTATGCTGGCATTATGCTCTGAAGATACTCAGTATGCTAAGATTAGAGGAGGATTGCATGGAGAACAGAGGTGTCCAGAGATAGGGAATAAGTATTTAATAAAGGAATTTGGTTGGAAGGAGGCTCATTCACAAAAAAACCATAGGAACATTATAGCCCCCATCATTTCTTCTACAATACCTATCGCATTGAAAAATAAATTTAACCTGCTCAAGGATGAGGATTCTTGCCAAAACCCTTATCTGTATTCTCCACCACAAAGGAGAGAGCGGGCAATGGATGCTAGGTAGAATAAAAAATCTTGGGTGCCTTCACAGAGGATGCAGGAGAATAGGCAAAAAGCATGTCTTCAACACATCGAAAACACACAGAGAGAGGAAATCTACTCCCCCCACATTGGAGATCATCTAATATGGTACATTCTCTCCCTCAAAAAGGAGCATATACAAGTAACCCTAATCCCTATTAGCCTTCAAATAAGAATTCTTCCCAGCATAATAGAATCTCCAACCCTAACATGGAAGCAACAATGGTAAAAACTTATTATCAGAAATAAACAAAGATTAATAGCGATTCAATTAATAATATTCAAAGGTGGTGCACAAAGTTTGGTTTTTTCTATAGATGGTTAGGTATTGGGGAAACTCTAGAAATAATAGCAACATGGATCAAAGAACAATTGGAAGATAAGGTATGTATCATGATCCTTTCAGAGAAATTTCTTTATATAGATTATAACAATATGTCTATGAAGGAAAATCTAATGATGGCAGGTCTCCCTAATTTTAGGAACATAGGCTTCCATATCCAGGAATGGACTCCCTTCTTTAACCCTCAAAAATTAAAAAATGTTATGGTAGAGAAAGCTATTAAATTGAATAATCTTCCAATAGAACTTTTAGATGTAGATTCACGTAGAGCTATTGGGAATTGTTTGGGGAAATTTGTAGGGTTTATAGATCTAGATAAGAATTATGTGGAGAAGATTATCATAGTGGAAATAGACCTCAATGATCCTTTAGATTTCTCTCTAAAAATCAAATGTGAAAGAGGGGAAGCTCTAATCTTCCCCAAAATAGTAGAGGGAGATTTTGCAAAAGTGGATGAGGAGCAAGAGAGTTCTAAAATAAGAAATTTACCTACCAAAACTGAGAATAAAATCCATAACAAGAAATCTCTCTTGACCTTAGAAGAAACTAACAAAAGTAAAGTACTGGAAAATATTCCCTTTGCACTGGATTCATGGAAGAAGGAGAAATTATAGAACAACAACAGTACTTGTCCCCTCCCTGTGAAGGAAAATCTCCAAAGGAATAAGAGAAACTGAATCCCTACTCAACCCCACCACTCCTTAAGGACACCAATATCATAGTGTCCTTTAATATGGACTCAGGAGGTTTTCATCTAGATAAATCCTTCAGAAGCATCCCCCTCTCTCCCACCTATGAAACCCCTCCTAACCATCAAACTCTTACCAATATAACACCTTCCCCTCAGGAAGCCCCAGAACCAACATCTCAACACAATACTAGCCAAACTTTGGGGATCAGTCCACCATTTAAAACCTCATCCCATACTTCACCCCCTTTCTTGAATAAGTACCTAGGTGTGATGACCTTGGCACCCAAATAAACTTCAACTCAGACTAAGGAAGAAGTATCGAAGCCTAAAATAGTTACAAAAAAAATCCTCCTAGTAAACAACACGATGAGGAAAACTTCATCTTTAGAAGAGGATAGAGTCCAAGAGGAAGTTAATACAATAGCATATTATATAGGGAAAAATTTAACAGAGGAACTCATAGAATAGTTCCTTGATGAAATCTTCGATGAAGAAGAATTTAAACTATAAAAAAAGATACTTATTGAAGGCATTCGATCATTTACTGAGAATCAAAAGGAATCTATAGAGGAATTACTGATAGAGCTAAAAGAAAAAGAAATTAAGGATCAAGATACTCTAGGAATAGCTTTCCTTAGTGAAGGAAGGAACTCCCCAGACTACGCAAGAATCCCTAAGAAAAGGGGTAGAAAACCCAATGCAAAATTAAGAGATCTAGCAGGAGAGGCAAAAGGTCAGGTAAAAATTACATCAATTCTGAATGCAAGGAAGGGGAAGTACGTTCCCAAGGAGCCATGAACATTCTATCATGGAATGTTAGGGGCATGAATGCCCCTAACAAGAAGGGTATAATTAAATGTTGCATTAAAATTTATAACCCAAATATATTGATACTTCAAGAAACCAAGCTAGATAATGCTGAAATGGATAATTTCAAAAAGAGAATAGGACTAAGATCAATCAAGGCATCAAATACTATAGGAGCCTTAGGGGGACTAGCCATTATCTAGAATCCTAGACACATTACAATTAACATTCTCGAAAAGAAACATTATTGGATGGCAGGTTTAGTTAAAGACTATAGGAATAACCTAACCTTTAATCTTATTAACATATATGGTCTAACACAAAACATGGAGAAACTTTCAGTATGGCAGGAAATTGAATCCTTTATTAATATTAAGAGTGAAGAACTCTAGTTTTTAGGAGGTGACTTCAATGTAATCTCAAAACTCTTAGATAAAAAGTGAGGAGCAAAGTCACTACCGATTGCTGCCAGGGACTTCACCCTATGGAAAGAGAAAAAATCCCTCCTAGAAATCCCTACAAAAGAGATCTCCTTCACATGGAACAACAAAAGGAAAGGTTTCTACAACATCTCAAAAAAGTTAGATAGATTCTTCCTTAAAGGAAGTATGACTAAACTTGAGTTTTTCTTAGAAGCAAAAATTCTAACGGTATCAGTTTCAAACCATTATCCAATTTCCCTTAATATAATGATGCAAACCAAACCTAAGAAAAGCTCATTTAAGTTTGAATAGGCTTGGCTTAGAGATCTAGACATTTTAAACCTTTTAGAGAAATGGTGGTTAGAACCTAATTTTGAAGGATAAAAAATGTACATAATAGTAAACAAATTAAAATGGATCAAGAGGAAATTATTGGAATGGAACTCAACTAAGTTTGGCAACATCTTTGAATCAAAACTCAACATAGAAAAGGAAATGGATGCAGTCAACTCACAAGTAATTCAAAAATGAATGGATGAAGAATTATATCTAAAAGAAAAGTACCTGCTTAAAGAATATGAAGAAGTCTTAGCAAGAGAAGAATTATTTTGGAAACAAAAATCAAGGGAAATGTGGTTAGAAGCAGTGGATAGGAGCACAAAATTCTTCCACAATAGCACAAAATAGAGATGAAACACAAATAGAATATCAAGCATTACTAACAAAGATGGAAATATAGTTAGTGATCCAAAGGATATATCCTCAGAAGTAGTCAATTTCTTCGATCAAATTCTGAATAACAGGGAAAGCTCAGACTTAATTAGTCAAATAGAGATGCTTAAAATAATACCCAGAATTATAAACAAACATCACAAAAAAGAATTATCTAGAAGATTTATAGAAGAAGAAGTCAAAAAAGCACTCATGCTTATGAACCCAGACAAAGCCCCTGGACCTGATGGCTTCTCGACCATTTTCTTTTAGAAATGTTGGCACTTTGTGGGTAAGAAAGTGATAGAAGCAGTAGAAGGGGTCATAAATTCTAGTAAAATTTTAAAAGAAGTAAATAACACCTTCATTTCCCTTATCCCCAAAAAAGACAAACCCTCAAACCTAAATGACTATAGACCAATAGCTCTTTGTAACACTTTATATAAACTCCTCACAAAAAATCTCTCACTTAGACTTCAGAAACTCCTCCCATTAATCATTAAAGAGGAACAAACTAGTTTTGTGCCAAGAAGATCTATCTTTGATGGGTTTATTGTTACCCTAATTTCCATGTGCATACAAATTTGGCTAAAACCTATTCTAGAGTCTCTATTTTCACCTTGCCAGGCATCCCTGAAATTTTTATGGATTTATCTCTTGTTTCCTAGCCTCTGCAATCTTTCAATTCCCTAGTCTGTAGTTTAAATATTTGAAAAAGTAGCCATTGGTGCTAAATTAACCCTACAAACCCTAGGGCCTTGTTATATTTTTGAGTTACTTTATCGGCCACTTAAAATCCTCAAAATACCCATGTACGCTTTTCATTCATTGGTCGGTCACTAGTTCTCCAAGTCAGTTGGCAGTTCCCCTTTTCTCTCAGTGAGTTGGCAACTACAGTGGTTCTCTTAGTCACAAGATAAATGGAAATTCCCTTATGTATTCAGTGACTCCACGGATTTCCTTCAGTCGAGTATTCACTAACTAAACCCTAGGTGGGACAAAGGACTCAGTGATTCTGCAAATGCCTTGTTCGCATATTCTGCAGACTTAATCAAGGTTAGGAATTCTATTCAGTGACCGAGCGATTTTCCATTGACTGTGCATTCGCTAAGACCTCCACAATTAAGTGGTAAGTGGGGTCCCAGTTGATGAGATCAATGGTTGTCATGAGTTTGCAAGGCTTTGTGTCAAAGCATGCGATCTCATGATAGTTGTTGATCTTTCCACTTTTCTCAGTGCTTCATGCCTTTGTGGATCCATTGCCATGGTGTCCTATGTGGAGGTATTTCATTGGTCGAAAGGAGATGACTTGTAATTTGTCAGCGGGCCCAGTTGTCACTCCTCTTTAGATCAATGGTTGGAGCATATCTGCAAGGAATCTTTCTGACACATGCGATCATGCACCCTCCTTTGATCTTACTTTATCTTAGAGAATTCTCGGTGGGTCCTTTCTTGCTGATGTGCTCATTTTCTATTGGTTGTTGTGTGCTGATGAGGACTTCCAGGTGTACCGATGTGTCAATGGGATCACGGCTTAATGCAGATCTATGGTGGGCGTATGATCTGAAATAATATTCGAAGGGTATGAGATCTTGCACCCACCATTAGATTAGAATCTTGTCTTAGGTGGGTCCGATGTCAGAGAGGTGCCAAGGTGTTGCTAATGAGGTAGTCAGAGTGAATAAAAGATTGACAGGTGGCAAGTCTGGGCCTAGGTTTGACAAAATAATTGGCGGTCCCGATAGCTTCTCTTTGGTTGCTCATTCACATTATAAGATAGTAGTACTCTAAATGATCTGGTGAGTGCACGAATGTGTGTATTTGGAAGATTGTAGGATAAGTTAGTGAGGCCCTAAAATTCTTAGTGATCTGGTGATCATCTTCAGTCACCAGTTCACCAAATGTAAGCCAGAATTATCATGAGTGGTTAAAGGAGTATTCAGTGAATCAACGAATGAAGGATTTCTCTTGTTCACAGGATATGACTAGGGTTAGTAAAAAGACTCAACGATTCAGTGATAGCCTTGTTCACTGAATCGCTTGACCAGACCAAGGTAAGCCAAAGGATCTTGTGACTTAGAATTCTTCAGTCGCATAGTCACTGAAAGACTTAAAAGAGAAAAGTGCTCGAGGTGGGTCCAAAAATGATAGAGGTGCTGACATGTTCGCTTCCTATTGGCCACTGACTTCCATAGTGTTTTTGACTTTTCTATGGGGTTTTAAGTTGTTTTCTCAGTGCATGATAGCCGTTCATCTGCCGAGAATTAAAAGAGATCGACAGTTATGTTTTAAAATGACTGGCTAGCCGTTGTAGTTCAAATTTGAATATCTCTGTGGGGGGGGGGGGGGGGGGGTTTGCTAGTTTTTTATTCAACTGGATACAGCGGTGAGGTAGCTCAAATAATTTATGTCTCTAGGACATTTGCAGTTAAAGGAGGATGATGAGGAAGTCTAGGTAGCCATCATGGGTCGATTCTTATCTCAGAGAAGTACCATTTTTTGCATTCATGATGAGACTTTTGTGTAGGAAGGTTGATGGATCCAAGTCATTTGTCTACAGGTTGATGTAGTACAAGGATGGGCACGCAAACTTGAGGTTTGATTGGCCATATTTGTAGAGTTACATTCATGATCAGACTTGATAGATGTATTGTTTGTTATTATATTGTAAAAGATTTTAACCCTAGTTAGGTTTTTCTCCTACCTGTGTGTAGTTGAGAATGTATATAATGTTTTTTGGAGCTTTTGAAGCTCAGAGTTCACATTTTGTAAAGAGAAAAAAATATCTTTTCTTAGAAGGCCATCTGAAACATTTTTCTATCCTCTAGTTTTCTACATTCTGTAACCTCCCATTGGTAATTGATAGATTGATGATATTTTGTGACATTTCTCATGTCCCTATGCCTTTTTTGTGTGAGATATCTCTTATTGAATCAAAGTATTTATATGTTTCTTAATGATATCTTAGGGTTCTTGATCCTTCTTTTTTTTTGCAATTCATGTGTATTATTGTGAATGATTTGATGTGAATTCCTTTTTGGGTATACTAAAACCCCTTAACAATCTTGTCTCATTCCTATACCTAGTTGCAGAGGTGAATGTTTGTTTGCAGGTCATAGATTGTTGTCTACCCCAAGGAGTGTCATTATTTGTGAAAGAATCTCTTTTCTTTCCCTGAATACCCTCTTTGTTTGCAGACCCCTCCTATGAAATACTTATGCAAGCCTATTTAGTAAGTTGTGACCTACTAGACCTAAGTCTCTCATTGATTTCATCCTACATACTAAGATCCAAACCCTAGTTTTGGTGCATCACCTAGTAGGTAGTTTGTTTTCCAGTCTTTTCCTTTTAAGCACTCCTTCTATCCCTTTCCCTCAAAAGTCTACTTTTCCTCTCTAGAAGCAAATTAAGGTGATTATCCAAGAGGAACCAGCCTAGAACCTAGAGGTCTCATCTCAGTTAGCATAGGTCCCACAACCTAGAGATGATTCCCATGTTATACTAGGTTATCAAGACTATGAGAGCTTGAAACAAGGGTGCAAACTTAGTGTATAACAGTTATCATAGCCCAAGAAGCTATCCATTTGGTACAAAAAAACAAAAACCCAAGCATGCTCATTAAGCTAGATATAAGGAAAGCTTATGATAAAGTTGATTGGAGGTTCTTGTGCAAATGCCTAGAAGCCTTTGGATTCTCTAAGAGCGGGATTAATCTTATCTTTGAATGCATCTCTACCCCTAGGGTCTCGATATTAGTAAATGGCACCCCAAAAGGATTTTTCAACATATCTAGAGGTCTAAGACAAGGAGACCCCATATCCCCCTTCTTATTCATTATTATGGCCGAAGCCTTAGGCAGAGCTATAACCACTAAACAAAGGAGGGGAAATATAGAGGGTATCACTATTACTAGTCATATAGATCCTAGCACACACCAACACTTTGTAGATGATACGCTACCTTACGGACCAAGCAGAAGGAAGGAGGCAAGAGTCTTCAATAAGATCTTGGGAACATATGTGAAGGCCTCAGGACAAGAAATCAACCCATGTAAATAAGAAATCTTCTTCTTTAACACAGAAAAAGAATTGGAGGAGGACATATGCATGATCCTTAATTTTAAACAAGCTACACTACCATGTAAATACCTAGGCCTCCCCTTGGTAAGAGATTAGAGAATTTTAAATATATGGGACCCCATCATAAACAAAATCAAGGGTAGAATGAATACATGGAAGGGAAAATGGCTCTCTTTAGTAGGGAGAGTAACCATGGTAAGATTGGTCTTGTCAACCATGCCAGCATACCAATTATCATGCATTTAGTTGCCATTCAATAAGAAAAAGGAAATCATTAAACATTTGAGAACTTTCCTATGGCAAGGTAGTAATGAAAAAAAAAAATCCCCCTAATCTCATGGGAAAAGTTATGTATCCCTAAATCTGAGGGGGGCATAGGTCTAAAAAATTTTGAAGATCAAGGTAAAGCTCTGGGAGCTAAGTTAATCTGGAGGTTATATTAGAACCCAGAGGCAAAGTGGGCCAAAATCCTCATTCATAAATATCTACAAAACAAAGAACCTTCCTATATTTTTAGAGAAGCCTCCCCCCCCAAAGGATCTAAAATTTGGAACTTTATGATGAACTGCAGACACATAATTAGGGAAAAAATTACATGGAACCCTGGAATAGGGGACAAAATCCTTTTCTAGGATGACTCTTGGGGAGGTTATGAGGCCCTATCCAACTCCTTGGATAACAATGCCCTAATTAACTCCCTTAAAGAGAAGATATGTATACACCTTAGGGACTATATTATTGTTAAAGGTAGATATTGGGAATGGAAACCTATTGAAGGAGCGAGCATTTCAACTCCAGATAAGCTAAAAATGATTGAAATCTTTAATAAAAGGAGGCTCATCTTAAGGACTTCAGAGGACACACTAGTGTGGGACGGCTCAAAAAATGGTGAATACAACACTAAAGATGGGTACAATCTAATCTCTCAAAGCTACAAGCGTCCAAAAAGAAATATACCCTTTAACTTATGCTGGAATAAATATTGCCTTTTCAAAGCAGGATTCTACACTTGGCTTACCCTCAATTACAAAATTTTAACAGCAGATAGATTCAAAAAGTTAGGATTCCATGGTCCAAGTAGATGCACCCTTTGTGAATCAAGTGAAGAAGATGTAGATCATCTATTTCTCAACTGCCCTTATGAAAATGAATGTTGGACCTGGCTAATAAGTAACTTAGGATGTACTTCTACCTTCCCCAATTCCCTTCTTCCAATGTTACAAGCTTGGCCAGCCTTAAAAAAAGGTAACATCTATGAAAACCTTTGGATCTCCTCTCCCTCAATTTTAATTTGGGAACTATGGAAAGAATGAAATAGAAGGACATTTAAAGATGAGAAATTGGAATGGAAACAACTATGCAACAAGATTGAGGCTAGTATTATAGAAAATTCAAATTGTAGAATATCCAAGTCCCAGGATACAAATTTGAATATGAGCCATTGGGATGGGAAAATGAGAGGAAAATGGATTGGCTTATCTTTTCCCCCTTTTATAGGCTCAAGAAAGGACATTTCAACATCCAAAAGAGTGGAATGCAACTAGAGGTCACCGAAAGATGGTTGGTATAAACTAAACTTTGATGGTGTTGTTGCCCAAAATTTCCTATTTTGCAAATTTGGCCAAGTTTCGAGGTCTCTGTTTTATTCTGCCCTGCTGCAGCTTGTTTTCATTTGTGAAGTTGATCCACAAAGTTTTATGATGTGCGATCTAAACCTTATGATCTTCAATGTGTCATCATGCTTCAATTCAGATCACATCACCTAATTCAAAAAACTCAGGGAGATTTTCAAGTTTTAATGTTGCAGGAAACACTCAGGCCGTAGAGTTTCAAAAGAATGTTCAGTGTCGAAAACCTTCTATGTTTTTGACCTTCGCTATAAAAGCTCAGTGTGTTTTCAACCTTTTCTCTGAAAACCCTCTATGTTTTTGACTCCTACACTTTGCACTTCTTCCTCTGGAGGCATTCATTTCATAAGCACACAACTCTAACCAAGTGGGGCCCAGTTGGTTTTCAGCAAGCTGTTATGCGGGTTGTCACATGATCGCATAAGTCCTTTTCCCCTTATGCGACCATGCAACTAACCATTGACGGTCCTATTGAAGAATGCTCTTAGTCTGTTGCATGATTGCATAGTCCCTTTTTAGGCTATGCCAACATGTGACAAACTATTAGCCACGTTGATAAGGGCCTACAGTTTGGTTACATGCCCGCATTTCATTGGTCGACTAGTGACAAGGTTTTATAGTAGGCCTGGGATGCAAGTGCGGTAAAGATCTGATGGTGGTTGCATGTTCACATGGGATCTTTTGACCCCTTGTGATCATGTGACAACCATTCGATGAGATCCTTCTGTCGTGGGTCCGATGCCATGTCGTGCTGATGTGTTCATTTCTCATTTTCCAAGCTAGCGATGACGATGCGGTTGTTAGTGGGGCTAGATTTTAAATGGTAAAGGTTTAGAGGAGGTGATTTTTGTCGTCTAGACTTGAAGGTGTCTGATAAGTGTTTCCTTGATCACAAATGGTTTAGTAGAACTCCACCTTTTTTAGCGATGCACGGTTGCGCGAATAATGGTTTCACGTAGTCGCTAGGTGAAACTAGGGTTTAATTTGCAGTGTGATCCTGGGCGCAATTTTTTGCAAGCAGTTTGAATTTTTTGGCAGACCCAAGGTGTCTTGCGGCAATAGAGGCAAGTTTTCAAAGGCTTGTCACATGATTGCATGTGGCTTTTTGGGCTCATGCGTTCATGCGACCAATGACATTTTCAAAGTGGTGTGGCTAGTTTTGGTGGGCTTTCTTCTGCAAAGGATGTTTGCAAAATGTGAGTAGCTCAGAATTGATGATTTCAGAGGTGTTTGTAGTTGAGAAAGATAATGAAAAGGCCTGGCCAACCGCCATGAGTCGAGCCATATCCCAAAAGGTACCGATTAGTGCATTCATGCTGAGACTTTTGTGCAGAAAGGTGGTTGAATTCAGGTTGTTTATCTGTAGGTGATGAAGTATAGGGATGGGCATGCAAGCCTGAAGTCCGATCGGCCATGATATTGCAGAGACATATACTTGATCAAACTTAGCATTAATTCTTAGGGTACCTAGACTTGGTTATTATATTGTAAAACCTGTAACCCCAATTACTTTTTTGGACTCCTGCCTACATGCCATGAGGGATATATATATTGTTTTTTGGAGCCTTTAGTGCTCAAAATCTAGCAATTGTAAAAAGAAAGTTTCTTTCTCAAAGAGCAATTTGTGGCATTTTTGCCCCTTTGGCTTTCTACAGTTGTAATTCCCATTGATTATTCAGATATTACAAAGAATCTTGTGGCATTCTTTTTTTCCTTATGCTTTCTTATGTGGATTATCTCTTATTGAATTCAGTATATGCATGTTTAGTAACTTTTAGGTTTTTCTGGATTCCTCTTTCTTTCTACAATCCATGTGTATGCTTGTGAATGGTCTGATTCGAATGTTTTTGTGGGTATACTTTCACCCCTAGCAATCTATCTCATTTCTATACCCAATTGCAGAGATGAATGTTTGTTTGTAGGTTATAGTCTATGTTTGACTCTTTAGGAATACTGTTGTCTTGAGAAATGCCCTTTTCCCTGCATAGTATCCCTTTATTGCAGACCCCTCTATAAAATATTTATGCAGGCCTATTCATTGAGTTGTAATCCCCTAGACCTAGGATTGTGTACTAGTTTCATCCTTTATACTGCAATTCATACCCTAATTTCGGTGCATCACCTAGTAGGTAGTTTTCTTTTAGCATTTCCCTTTCATGCAATCTTTCTAACCCTTTCCCTCAAAGATTTACATTTTCAGTCAAGAAGCAAATTAGGGTGATTATCCAAGAGGAACTAGCCTAGAACCTAGAGGTCTCATCTCAATTAGCAAAGGTCCCACAACCTAGAGATGATTCCCAAGTTATATTGAGTTATCAAGACTATGAGAGCTTGAACTAAGGGTGCAAAACTCAGTGTATAACATTTATGGCACACCCACTGGGACTGTAAAAGAAGTTCATTTGTTGAAGTTATGTCATCTTTGATATGTAGGTTGCATAATACAGACCTTTAGAGGTTGTTTTACCAAGTATATCTGGAAACTCCACTGGTTTCAAAGGTTCAGGCCAGCCTTGTTTAAGGCTTATGAGAAAGATTGAGACTAGAAGCTCAAAACCCACCATTTTTCAAAGTTGCCTTCAAGAAGAAGTCACAAAAGTAGGCCAACTCAAAGAACATCCCCTGCAAGGAGAGTTCAATCTACACCTCTTGATACATTAGAAAGGAGACCTTCTCCCTTTCATCCGAGAAGAAGAGATAGATCTCTAACCTGAGATCTAGAAGAAGATTTAAATCCAGCAGCAAATACAGCTCATATAGTTGTTAATCTTCAGATTCCAGCTCATACAATGGCTAGAAATTTTTCCTTTGCACCTTTCAATCAAGGGAGTCCATTAAATTTTGCAATGCATCATGATGTGCCCTTGGTGGCTTTGAAGAGTCTACCTGATTTCATAGGTGAAGGATAGACTATAGCCTTTGAGCACATAAGAGATGTGACCACCATCTACATCATACATAACATTACACAAGAGGATGTGGCCACCAAATTATTAGCAGCATCTCTGAAAGGTAAGGCTCTAGAGTGGTTTAGAACTTTAACTGTTGGTTCTATCACTTCATGGGATGAATTAGGGGATGCATTAAGCAAACATTTTGAGGATAAATTAGATAATTTGTCTCTGGTTGAGTAGTTAACAACCATTAAGAGAGACCCTCAAGAACAAATGATAGATTATAATAGTAGGTTCCTTAAGACATGGAATAGAATCCCAGTTTCTGTAAGGCCATCAGCTGACCATGCCTTCCTATACTACTTGCAAAGTTTGAATAAAAAAATTTCTATCATGATCCAGTCTATGGGTGGTACCACTTTACCCCAAGCCTTTGAAACTACTGTCAGGGCTGAAAATTGTTTGATCCAGGTAGGCATGATACAAAGAAGACCTCCCATGCCTATCTTCCCTAGTCTCCAGCCCATTGCACCTCCACAAGTACCCACATTTACCCATATTCCCACAATATCAGCACCTCAAGCTAGCACTAGTGGTCAAGAGTTAACAACAAATTTCTCTCAAGAGCTGCAAGAGATGAAGAGTAGTCAGAAAACTAGTATGCAAACTAGTATGTAGGAAATGACAAACTTGATGCAAACTCTAACCAAAGAGGTCATAAATTTGAAGAAACAGAATCAAGGCATCAGGCCACCCTTCCAACAACAAGGCCCAGGTCCTAATCAGTAATACCAAAATAAAGGATAGCCTTATCAACAAAATAGGCCACCATACCAAGGAGGCTATCAAGGGCAAAGGCAAAATTTCAATCAGAGACCATTTCAACCATATAACCCTACACCTCTCAATTCTGCAAATCCAGTGACGGATATGGTTCCTAGCCAAAATAATATGGCTATGGATTATGAATGGTGTTCCCCTTGCAATCAGCCTCACAATCAAGCTACATGTTCCAATAGATTAATGAATCAAGCTCTGATGGCCCAAAGTGCCTTGTATACTCAATCAGAACCTTCATCCAGTGGGACAATTCCTCAACAAGAAACACAAGAGAATGAGACTAATCTCTTTAATTAGGAGCAACCAAACTTCAATGGAGTCAATGATGATGTTGCATTTGTTGCCTATACAAGAGCAAAAAGAAGAGCTCAAGACATGGAGAGAGCAGATTCTGGTACTAAGGCCACTACAACTACAGAGCCACTACAGCAAGCTGCCCCTATCACATCCAAGGAGGCCCCTTTCATCACAAGCAAAGAAGGCCAAGGCCCAAAAGAGGCAGAGCCCATCATAGTAAAACCACAACAAAGAGTACACACTGTGGCACCTTATAATATTGTAGACAACATGAAGAAGGTGAATGTCACCATGTCCATGTGGGACTCTTTGTCTATTCCAGGGTAGTCTAACATTTTAAAGAAGGCCATGAGTGAGGCAGCAACTCCTCAACCTGCAAAAGAAGCTGCAAAGCTAGTGTTGGTCAACACTGATCAAGAAAAAGAGGCTCCTAGTAGCAACTCCAAAGCCAATGCCATGCAAGGTAGGAATTCAAAGCCACCTCCCTTTTATGTATCTTTAATTATTAGAGATTCTCTAGTACATAATTGCATGGTCAATAGTGGGGCTACTAGTACTGTAATGCCCAAGAAAGTGGCTGACCAATTAGGACTAAAATATGAACCCTTCCAAAAGAATGTCACCCAACTTGATAGATCCTCAGTCAGTACTATAGGTGTGGCTAAAGATACCAGTCTGATCTTACATGCTAGTCCTAATTTTTCCATCATCCTTGACATATATATCATAGATCTCCTGCATTGTTTTCTATATATTTATCAAGAGAATTCACAGCCAAGATAGGTGGTTATCTATCTTCTAATTGGTCTCACATGTTATTTCACACAAGATATGGTACAAAGGTTACCATTAAGTTACAAAAATTGGCAACACACCATGTAGAACCTTATGTGTCTACTGCAATCAATGTAAACTACCTCATATTTGATAACAATGATTTCCAAACCTTTAGTGAAACAAGCACTAAGATAGGAGATATCCCTGATATTTTCTTAGATGAAAGAGAATCAGAGCATGTTGTTTGGAATGTTGGTTTGGGAAACTACTTGTTACAAGAAAATGATGCTATAGAGCCCAACCTTTTCAAGGATGCTGACTCAGAAGATCAGAACAGTCAGGTTTGGGAACTATACTTTGATGGAGCTAGAAGTAGACATGGTTCTGGTGGTGGTGCTATGTTGGTGTCCCCAAAAGGAGAAAGGTATTATATTGCCTTTATATTCATTTTTTCCTACACCAATAATACTGCAAATATGAAATTCTAGTCAATGGACTAGAATGGGCTAGAAAAAGAGGGCTTAAGGCCTTGAAAGTTTATGGTGATAGTGAGCTTGTTGTCAGCCAAGTAAGAGGGATAAGTGCAACCAAAAATGACACTTTGAAAGCATACAAACATAGAGTTTGGGATGCAATTGAAGATTTCCATGCTTTCAATATTTTTGCTATCCCTAGAAGGTTAAATCAAAATGTAGATAGGTTAGCTGCTATTGGATTTCAGTTTGACATCCCCAATAGCATTTCAAAAGAAGCAGATTAGCAACACATCAAGATTATTATCAGACCTTCTATTCCTGATAACAATGTCAATTAGAAAGTGTTTGATAATGATGAACAAATTTTTCAGTTCTTGTTTGAAGAAGATGTCTTTTCAAGGCACAATCAAAAGAGGTTATCATAGAAGTATGGTGATCAAGTGATACAACTTAGATCTAATAAGATGCCTAAAGGTCTTTTCACCTTAGAGAATTTCTTCAACAAGGATGATGAAGTCAAGAAAAATAAAGCTGGCATGGTAGTCCAGCAAGAACATTGTGTTGAATTAGAGTTGGAGCCAGATAAGAGCTTAGAATTTGGAAAAGTAAACACTGATTCATAAAGGCAAGCTTACACCAAATTATTCAGAGAATTTAGTGATGTTTTTTCTTGGCAATATGAAGATCTCAAAGGTTTTAATCCTACCCTTGCTTAGCATACCATTGAGTTGGAGCCTAATGCTAAACCAGTAAGGCAAAAGCAAAGGCCTGTTAATCCTAAGCTTGAACCACTTATGCATAAAGAAGTGCTCAAACTAATAGAAAGTGGCATCATATACCACATCAAACATACTAGTTGGGGTTCCAACCTTGTTCCTATCAGGAAGAAGAATGGGGAGCTGAGGTTATGTGTTGACTTCAGAGATTTGAATAGAGCCTCATTAAAAGACTACCATCCACTACCCTCTATGGAACAAATTCTACAATGTGTCTCTGGATCCGAGAGATTCTCATTGTTGGATGGCTATTCAGGATACAATCAAATCTTAGTAAAAGAGGAGGATCAATATAAGACTGCATTTACAACCAAGTGGGGAACCATGGCATATCAAAAGATGCCCTTTGGTTTGTCAAATGCAGGAGCTACATTTCAAAAGGCAATGGATATGGCCTTTAAAAGCCTCATGTACAAGTTTGTGTTGGTCCACCTAGATGACATAACTGTCTACTCAAAGCATGTAGCAGACCACATTAGACATCTAAGGTGGATTTTTGAAAGATGTAGAGAATTTGGGATATCCTTTAATCCCAAGAAGTGTGTGTTTTCAGTTCATGAAGGAAAACTATTGGGATATGTAGTATCTAAAGAAGGAATTACAGTGGATCCTGAGAAAATTACAACCATCTTGGAACTACCATTACCACATCACAAGAAAGGTCTCCAATCTTTCATAGGGAAGATAAATTTTGTTAGGAAATTCTTGCCTAACATTGCAGATTTACTCAAGCCTTTGACAGCCATGTTGAAGAAAGGTTCAGCTTTCAGTTGGACTAAAGAGGGAAAAGTTAACTTCCAAGCTATTAAAGAAACCTTAGAAGAAGCTCCTACCCTGTTAAACCCAAATTTCAATAAGGATTTTATCCTTTATGCTTATGGAGGTTCAGATGCTATATCTACAACATTGACCCAAGAGAATGCTGAAGGATTGGAACAACCTATTTCTTTCTTTAGTAAAGGTTTAGAAGAGTATGAACAAAGATACTCTTTTGTGGAAAAGCATGTTCTTGCTATGGTAAAGAGCCTCAAAAAATTCAGACATTTGCTGACCCATAGCAAAGTGCATTTGATGGTTACTCATCCAAGTGTCAAAGAATTTTTGCTTTCCAAAGACCTTAATCAGAAAAGAGCTGGTTGGATCACTAAGGTGATGGAATATGACATAGATATTTAGACTACCAAGCTGGTTAGAGGAAGAGGTCTTTGTGAGAATCTGGTAGAGGATGAAAGTTCAAAGAAATTGGAATACATGGATGCATCTTTGGTGGTGCATTCTACTGAAGAGAAAGATAAGGCAACAAGCTGGTTGTCCAACATGATTAATTACTTGAAGACATGACAATGTCCTGTGGGTTTGGATTCAACAAAAAGGACGTATTATAGATTGCAATCTATTCCTTTTGTGCTGATAGATAATGTTCTTTTTAGAAAGGATCACAATGGTTTCCTTTTAAGATGCATTGGTTTAGAAAAGGTAGGTGAGGTCCTATTTGAATTTCATGATGGTCCCTCTGGTGGCCACTTTTCTCCTAGGACTACTGCTTATAAAATCATGAGGGCTAGATACTATTGGCCATCTATCTTTAAGGATAGTCATGATTATGTCAGGAGATGCATCAAGTGTGTTATGTTTTCAAGCAAAGAGAGACTTGAAACTTTGCCCCTACAACCAATCAAATAGAGCAGCCCTTCATGAGGTGGGGTATAGATTTCCTTGGCATGATTAACCCTCCATCTAGTGCAGGACACAAGTGGATAATCACTGCAACTGATTATTTCACTAGGTGGATAGAGGTAGTTGCTTTAAAGGAAGCTAATGATAATGTTGTTTTAAGTTTTTATGATGACATCATTCATAGATTTGACATTCTAGATTCTATAGTTTTAGATAATACATTGGCATTTACAGGCCTCAAAGTCTCAGAGTGGGTAGTCAAGAATAGCATCTATCTGAATACAAGTTCCAATTACTACCCTCAGGAGAATGGTTTGGCAGAGTCAACAAATAAGAATCTGATTAGAATAATCAAAAGGACCTTGCAAGACAATCAAAAGGACTGGCATACTAAATAGAGATCTGCCTTGTGGTTAGATAGAATTACTCCAAAGAAAATCATTGGTAATTCCCCATACATGTTGGTGTATGGAAAGAAGGCTAAGTTATCTATTTCAACTGAATTACCAGCTCTAGACTTAGCCACTCAGTATGCCATGTTTGAAAAAAGTGATCCTATACAAATCAGATATGCCCAGTAGATGGAGCTAGAGGAGATCAGAGATAAATCAATGCAAGATATGGCATTTCATCAAAATCAAACAAAGGAGAGTTTTCACAAAAGAGCTAGGATCAGGAATTTTAAGGTTGGTGACATTGTCCTCAAATGGGATGAATTTAATTCAAGGCCTGGCAGACATACAAAATTTGATTCATTTTGGGGTGGACCATTTGTTATAATAGAGTGCAGAGGATCTAATGCTTTTCAGGTTTCAACTCTTGAAGGAGATGCCCTGCCAATCTCAGTGAATGGTTTCCACTTGAAGCCTTGCTTTGACATTAATCTCTCTTTATAAGTCCTTGTAAATTCTTGTAAATATGTTTCTTTCTTTCTTTCCCTGCTTTCTAGGTTAGTTCCTATTTTCCAAGAAGTGCTTGTGCACAGGTCCGTCTTTTGGTTCAGTTTTGTCTCTCCGCCAAGTTTTGTGCTTAAGTAGTGCCCCCATGCCCAATGGATATGTCAAGGCCACCAATCTAATGTCTAGCAAGTTGACATCTAGCAGAAATCAAAATTTCCTATTTTTCTAATTTGGCCAAGTTTCTAGGTCTCTGTTTTATTTTGCCCTGCTGCAGCTTGTTTTCATTTGCGAAGTTGATCCATGAAGTTTTATGATGTGCAATTTGAACCTTATGATATTCAATGTGTCATTGTGCTTCAGTTTAGACCACATCACCTAATTTGCAAAACTCAGTGATATTTTCAAGTTTTAATGTTGCAGGAAACACTCAGGCCGCAGAGTTTCAAAAAAATGTTTAGTGTCGAAAACCCTCTGTGTTTTCGACCTTCGCTATGAAAGCTCAATGTGTTTTCAACCTTCGCTCTGAAAACCCTCTGTGTTTTCAACTCCTGCACTTCTCACTTCTTCCTCTGGTGGCATTCATTTCATAGGTGTGCAACTCTAACCAAGTGGGGCCCAGTTGGTTTTTGGCAAGCTGTTATACGGGTTGTCGCATGATCGCATAAGTCCTTTTCCCCTTATGCAATGATGCGACTAATTGTTGATGGTCCTATTGAAGAATGCTAGTGATCTGTCGCATGATCGCATAGTCCCTTTTTAGGCTATGCGAACATGTGACAAACCGTTAGCCATGCTAATAAGGGCCTGTAGTTTGGTGACGTGCCCGAATTTCATTGATCGACTGGTGACAAGGTTTTACAGTGGGCCTGGGATGCAAGTGCGGTAAAGATCTGACGGTGGTCGCATGTTCACATGGGATCTTTTGACCCCGTGCGATCATGTGACAACCATTCGATGAGATCCTTCTGTCATGGGTCTGATGCCATGTCGTGCTGATGTGTTCATTTCTCATTCACTGAGCTAGTGATGACGATGCGGTTGTCAGTGGGGCCGGATTTTAAATGGTAAAGCTTTAGAGGAGGTGAATTTTGTCCTCTAGACTTGGTGGTGTTTGATAAGTGTTTCCTTGATCGCAAATGGTTTAGCAGAGCTCCACATTTTTTAGCGATGCGTGATTGCACGAATAATAGTTTCGCGTAGTCGCCAGGTGAAACCAGGGTTTAATTTGCAGTGAGATCCCGGGCATGATTTTTTTCTAGTAGTTTGAATTTTTTGGTGGACCTGAGGTGTCTTGCAACAATAGAGGCAAGTTTTCAAAGGCTTGTCGCATGATCACATGCGACTTTTTGGGCTCATGCAATCATGCGACCAATGACACTTTCAAAGTGGTGTTGCTAGTTTTGGCGAACTTTCTTTTGCAAAGGATGTTTGCAAAATGTGGGTAGCTCAGAATTAATGATTTCAGAGGTGTTTGTAGTTGAGAAAGATAATGAAAAGGCCTGGCCAGCCACCATGAGTCGAGCCCTATCTTGGAAGGTATTGTTGCCCACAATTTCCCTCTCATCCATTTTTGGCCACAACCCTATTTTTCCAAGTAAAATGCTCAAATGTCGAGAGTCCAGTGTGTTTTCTACTCAAATGTCAAAAGCCCAATGTGCTTTCAACCTCCTCTTTGCAAGCTCAGGATGTTCCTACCCCTCCACTCTAAAAATTCAGTGTGTTTTCAACCTTCGCTCAAAAACCCTCTCTATTTTTGACACCCATTCTGTGTTTTCGGCCCTAAGCATGCAATTCTGATCAAGTGGATCCCAGTGCCTAAGGCCATGCCAGTGTGGAAGATCTGACAACTTTTGATATGGTATCAGCGGTCAGAATTCGATGGCCAACTCCAAGCGGTAACGGTCATCAATTGGCATCATGCGGTTGGTCGCATGATGACATGGGCCATCCTGGCCACATGTGATCATGTGACAAACGGTAAGTGGGATCAGAAGTCAAGACATGCCATCAGCGGTGATCGATAGACTTCAGCGGCGGTTAGTGATTAGCATTTCCCAGTTTGTCGCATGATCACATGGGCTCTCCCGAGCTCATGTGACCATGCGATAAACCATCAATGATTATCAGGTAGCATCATGCAGTTGGTGACATGATCACATGGGCTCTTCTGATCCCATGCGACCATGCGATAAACTGTTAGTAGGTAGCCTACTTGCGGGCCATGTTGCTATGGGTCCGTGCCGGGATGCTGAGGTGTTTGCTAATGTGGCAGTCAGACCGAATGGGGGAGTGACACGTGGTGGTCTGTGGGTCCACGATTGGCAAGCTTTGCATGATTGCACAGTTGGAGGTTGGCCCGGTTCTATGTTTGGTTGGATAATCTCACAATAAAAAGAAGAATATTCTTTCTATCTGGTGATTACGAGAAATCCCTTAGTCAGGTAATCTCCTGACAGAAGGGAATATGCCAAAAGTTTTTTGAGACTCAGCGACTACTATCGGATGAAGCAAAGATCAACAGATTTTGTGTAGTCACTGAATAGGTGCCCGAGGTTAAGAAAGTTCAAGCGATTTAGCGACTGGAGGAGAAAGGTGACCTGGGGTGGAGCTGGGGTTAAGTTTGCAGTGCGATCATAAGCTCAAGCTTTTGTGGCAAAGCGGAGGTGGATTTTCTAAGGGTTGTCACATGATCGCATAAAGCCTTTTGGGCTCATGCGATCATGCGACCACTAACTTTTCAAGGCTGTGTGGTCAGCTCCTATTGGGCCATGTGGCAAGCTTGACAGGTGGTAGATTTTGCGGGCCTAAGGTGTCATTTTGTGGTAAGGCATAGGCAGGTTTTTAAAGGTTGTTGCGTGATCGCATGAAGCCTTTGAGCCTCATGTGATCATGCGACCATTACTTTGTCTAGCGGTGGCAATTTTCAAGGGGAGTCGCATCATCGCATGTGGCTTCCTAGCCTCATGTGATCATGCGACCGATGATATTTTTTAAGTAGGGTGGTATGATTGCTTTGGCGGGCTTTCTTCTGTAGAGATGTTTGCAAAGCATGGGTAGCTGAGAATTAATGTTTCCAAAGGCGGTTGAAGTTGGATAGATATTTGCAAGGATTTTTAGGGCACCATTTTGGGTCCTTTCCAGGATTTGATCAGATTTTTGAGCATTCATGGTAGAGATAGGCATGCAAGGAAAGATATCTGATCTGTTGAGATATTTTGAAGAGCACATTTATGATCAGAAGTGACCAATTTTAGGGATGATTATTATAATGCAGATCTATGTAGCCCTAATTCAAAGATATTTTGATTCCTACCTGCGTGCAGAAATGTATATAATTTGTTTTTGGAGCTTTTGAAGCTCAGAATTCACATTTTGTAAAAAGAAAGGCTCTTTCTTGGGAACCTATCTATGGCATTTCTTCTTTCCCTCTGGTTTTCCACATTCTGTAAATTCCCATTGATAATACAAGCATTGCAGAGGCAGTTTGTGACAATCCTTCATGTCCTTGTGCTTCCCTGTTTGCATTATCTCTTATTGGATTGAGGTTTATGAATGATGTTAATGGAAATTGGGGTTCCTAGTCCCTCTCCCTTTCTGTAATTTGTGTGTTACTATGTCTGATCTGATTTAGATATTTTGTGGGTATACTACATCCCCTAGCAGTCTTGTCTCATTCCTACACCTAGCTGGAGAGGAGGATGTTTGTTTGCAAGTCATAGGTTGAGTCTTCTGTTTAGGCCTTCCTATGAAATACTTATGCAAGCCTATCTAGTGAGTGGTGACCTATTAGACCTGATTCCTCCATTGTTCTCATTCCTCTATACTGAGATCCAAACCTTAGTTTCAGTGCATCACTTGGTAGGATAGATTTGCTTTCTGTTATTTCCCTTTCCATGCACTCCTATCCCTTTCCCCTCAAAAGTTACATTTTCTATCTAAGAGCAAATCTAGGTGACTATCCAAGAGGAACCAGCCTAGAATCTAGAGGTCTCATCTCAGTTAGCAAAAGGTCCCACAACCTTGAGATGATTTCCATGTTATACTGGATTATCAAGACTACGAGAGCTTGAGATCAGAGGTGCAAATTCAATGTATAACAATTTCTAGCACTCCCGGTGGGACTACAAAAGAAGTCAATTTCAAATATTATGCTATCTCTAATATATTGATTGCATAATATAGGTCTTAAAGAGGTTAATACTCAAGTATATCTGGCGACTCCATGGGTGTTAAGAGCAGTGACCCAATTTCTGATAAAGCTCATGAAGAAAATAGACTCTTCTGATGGCAAGACTATTTGCATTTGCACCCTTTAATTAGGGGAGCCCATTAAGTTTTACCCAACACCATGATGTGCCCTTGGTAGCACTCAAAAGTATACCTGATTTTAGAGGTGAAGGATAGACAATAGCCTTTGAGCACATAAGAGATGTGACCACCATTTGCAGCATACACAACATTAATCAAGAGGATGTGGCCACCAAATTATTAGTAGCATCTGTGAAAGGTAAGGCTCTAGAGTGGTTTAGAACTTTAACTGTTGGCTCCATTACTTCATGGGATAGACTTGGAGACCTCCTCAACAAACACTTTAAGGATGATTCAGACTCTTTGTCTCTAGTGGAGCAGTCCAAGTTATAAAGAGAGATCCTTGTGATCTGATGATAGATTTTAATGGCAGATTTCTCAAGACATGGAATAGGATTCCAATTAATATAAGGCCTTCAGCAGATTGTGCTTTTTTTTTTATTTTTTGAGAGGCCTAACTGGTGATATATCTGTCATGATTCAATCTTTAGGAGGTACTTCATTACCCTAGGCTTTTGACCTAGCTGTCAAAGCAAAAAATTGCTTAATCCAGGTAGGGACGATAGATAGAAGACCACCCATGCCTATCTCACTTAATCTTTAGCCTACTATACCTTTGCAGATGCCTCCATTTACTCGCATACCTGAATTAATGGAACCTAAGGCCAGCACTGGCTATGGGAAGTCTATAAATGACCTTCCCCAAGAGCTACTTAAAGAGAAAAGTGATCAACAAGCAGCAAACCAAGAGATGGTGAGTCTGTTGTAGGCTCTAACCAAAGAGTTGATCATTGTAAAGGGGTAGTATTTGGAGGATAGATCACTTTATCAACAAGAGGATCAAAATCCTAACCAGTAGTGGCAAATTTAGAAGCAACTATATCAGGAGTCTAGGCCACAATCCCAGGAGAAGCGCCAAAGCAAAAGGCAGAATTTGGTAAAAAGGCCTTTCCATCCATATAATCTAGTCAAGAGGACATTCCCAACACAAAGCATGAGGGCGGCTGGTAGCCACCTGAACCCATTTTTTGGGAAGGAGGCTACAAATTTTTTTCTTGTTCTTTTGAACTATGAGCTTCCTGATGGAGCAATGTCAGAAGTGTTACAACTAGAGATAGTAGTCTCTCAAGCACACCCTCAGGGTGGATTAGAGCAATTAGATTAGGATAAGAAAGAAAGTGAAGAAGGTGAGAGCCTAGCTGATCTATTTGGCGAGATGTCTTTCTATATTGAGCAGGATGAGGTAGTGCAAAGTTCATTAGTTGAGCCCTCTAATTGTGGAAGTGAAGATGATGGAGTTGCTGCTGACTTAGAGAAATAAGATGATTTTGATCTGATAATAGACGCTTTCTGCTCAACTCTTGTTGATGATCCTCATGTTCCTGAAAAGGATAATGGCTTGCCTATGCTTAAGGAGGAATTGGTGTCCCAAGGGGTTAACTATGTCCCAATTGCAGAAGAAGAAAACATGTGCCAAATTATTATGGAGGAGAAAATTCCTGACCTTCCTGCTAAAGACATTCATAAGAGACATGTTGAGCAGCAAGAGGGGCCTAGTTTTATGCTCTCTAGGGGATGTCCTATCAGATATCTAGCCCAAATGGGGTCGAGCAAGACATGTATACTCAAGGAATCAATGGAGGGTGATGTCAAGGGTCTGCTCCTTAGTGACCAGGGGCTTATCCAGCTATATCAGACTCATGTGGAGAGCAACATCTGTGATCTAATTGAGGTTAGTAATCTGGTATACCAAATTCAGTAGAAGATTTGCTGGATAATTTAGTATTTCTTTGTTTTCCACTTTCTCCTTGTTAGCATCAACTATGAAAAGTGCAAAGCCCTGAGGAGAAAGGGTAGCTACTTCAGCTTACCAGTGAATGGCTTTGTTTAACCAAGTCTCTGCACTAGTTAGTTTAGGTTAGGATAGGTTTCCCTATTTTCTTTCCCCTAATTTCTAGAGTAGTTTCCTACTTTCCAAGAAGTGCCCGTGCACATTTTGTCTTACTGGTTCAGTTTTTGCCATTGTCAAGTTTTTGTGTTTTAGAAATGACCCCATGCCCAATGGATACATCAAGGTAGTTGGTCTATGTCTAGTAGGCTGACATCCTATAGAGGTCGCCAAAATGTTGCCCAAAATTTCCCTCTCATCCATTTTCGGCCACAACCCTATTTTTCAAAGTAAAATGCTCAAATGTCGAGAGTCTAGTGTGTTTTTTGCTCAAGTGTCGAAAACCCAGTGTGTTTTCAACCTCCTCTCTATAGGCTCGAGATGTTTCTGCCTCTCCGCTCTAGAAATTCGGTGTGTTTTTGACCTTCGCTCGAAAACCCTCTCTATTTTTGACACCCCTTCTATGTTTTCATCCCTAAGTGTGCAACTCCAATTAGGTGGGTCCCGGTGCCTAAGGTCATGCCAGTGTGGAAGATCTAACAACTGTCACATGATCACATGGGATCTTCCAATCCCATGAGATCATATGACAACCATTGATACAGTATCGGTGGTCAGAATTCGATGGAAAACTCCAAGTGGTAATAGTCATGAGTTGGCATGATGTAGTTGGTCACATGATTGCATGGGCCTTCCTAGCTACATGTGATCATGTGACAAATGGTAAGCGGGATCAACAGTCAAGACATGCCGTCAGCGGTGATCGGCGGACTTCAGCGGTGGTTAGTGGTTAGCATTTCTCAGTTTGTCACATGATCGCATGGGCTCTCTCGAGCCCATGCGACCATGTGATAAACCGTCAGTGGTTATCAGGTAGCATCATTCAGTTGGTCGCATAATCGCATGGGCTCTTCTGAGCCCATGCGACCATTCAACAAACCGTCAGCAAGTAGCATGCTTACGGGCGGTGTTGCTATGGGTCCATGCCGAGGTGCTGAGGTGTTTGTTGATGTGGCAGTCAGACTGAATGGGGGAGTGACATGTGGTGGTCTATGCACCTAGGGTTGGCAAGCTTTGCACGGTTGCACAGTTGGAGGTTGGCCTAGTTCTATGTTCGGTTGGATAATCTCGCAATGAAAAGAAGAATATTCTTTCTATCTAGTGATTAAGACAAATCCCTTAGTCAGGTAATCTCCTGATAGAAGGGAATATGCCAAAAGTTTTTTGAGACTCAGCGACTGCCGTCAGATGAAGCAAAGATCAATGAATTTTGCGTAGTCACTGAATAGGTGCCTAAGGTTAATAAAGTTCAAGTGATTCAGTGACTGGAGGAGAAAGGTGACCTGGTGTGGAGCCGGGGTTAAGTTTGTAGTGTGATCATAAGCCTGAGCTTTTGTGGCAAAGCGGAGGTGGATTTTCTAAGGGTTGTTGCATGATCGCATAAAGCCTTTCGAGCTCATGCGATCATGCGACCACTGACTTTTCAAGGCCGTGTGGTCGGCTCCTGTTGTGACATGTGGCAAGCTTAATAGGTGGTGGATTTTGTGGCAAGGTGGAGGTAGGTTTTCAAAGGTTGTCATGTGATCGCATGAAGCCTTTCGGCCTCATGCAATCATGCGACCATTGCTTTGTCAAGCGGTGGCAGTTTTCAAGGGGAGTCACATGATCGCATGTGGCTTCCTAGCCTCATGCAATCATGCAACCTATCATATTTTTTAAGCAGGGCGGCGTGATTGCTTTGGCGGGCTTTCTTCTACAAACATGTTTGCAAAGCGCGGGTAGCTGAGAATTAATGTTTCCAAAGGCGGTTGCAGTTGGATAGATATTTGCAAAGATTTTTAGGGTGCCGTTTTGGGTCCTTTCCGGGATCTAATCTAATTTTTGAGCATTCATGGTAGAGATGGGCACGCAAGGAAAGATATCTAATCTGTTGAGATATTTTGAAGAGCACATTTATGATCAGAAGTGACTGATTTTAGGGATGATTATTATAATGCAGATCTATGTAGCCCTAATTCAGAGATATTTTAATTCCTGCTTCCGTGCAGAGATGTATATAATTTGTTTTTGGAGCTTTTGAAGCTCAGAATTCACATTTTGTAAAATTAAAGGCTCTTTCTTGGGAACCTATTTGTGGCATTTCTTCTTGCCCTCTAATTTTCCACATTCTGTAAATTCTCATTGATAATACAAGTATTGTAGAGGTAGTTTGTGACAATCCTTCATGTCCTTGTGCTTCCCTGTTTGCATTATCTCTTATTGGATTGAGGATTATGAATGTTGTTAATGGAAATTGGGGTTCCCGGTCCCTCTCCCTTTCTATAATTTGTGTGTTACTGTGTTTGATCTGATTCAAATGTTTTGTGGGTATACTACAGCCCCTAGCAGTCTTGTCTCATTCCTACAACTAGTTGCAGAGGTGGATGTTTGTTTGCAGGTCATAGGTTGAGTCTTCTATTTAGGCCTTCCTATGAAATACTTATGCAAGCCTATCTAGTGAGTGGTGACCTATTAGACTTGATTCCTCCATTGTTCTCATTCCTCTATACTAAGTTCCAAACCCTAGTTTTCGTGCATCACCTGGTAGGATAGATTTTCTTTCTATTATTTCCCTTTCCATGCACTCCTTCTATCCCTTTCCCCTCAGAATTTACATTTCCTATCTAAGAGTAAATCTGGGTGACTATCCAAGAGGAACTAGCCTAGAATCTAGAAGTCTCATCTTGGTTAGCAAAAGGTCCCACAACCTTGAGATGATTCCCATGTTATACTAGATTATCAAGACTACGAGAGCTTGAGATCAGAGGTGCAAATTCAGATATTACAAAGCATCTTGTGGCATTCTTTCTATCCTTATACTTTCTTATGTGGATTATCTCTTATTGAATTTAGTATATGCATGTTCAGTAACTTTTAGGTTTTTTTGGATTCCTCTTTCTTTCTGCAATTCATGTCTATGCTTGTGAATGATTTGATTCGAATGCTTTTGTGGGTATACTTTTACCCCTAGCAATCTGTCTCATTCCTATACCCAATTACAGAGATGAATGTTTGTCTGGAGGTTATAGTCTGTGTCTGACTCTTTAGGAATATTGTTGTCTTGAGAAATCCCCTTTTCCCTGCATATTATCCCTTTATTATAGACCCCTCTTTAAAATATTTATGCAGGCTTATTCATTGAGTTGTAATCCCCTAGACCTAGGATTGTGTACTAGTTTCATCATTTATACTGTAATTCATACCCTAATTTCGGTGCATCACCTAGGTAGTTTGCTTTTAGCATTTCTCTTTCATGTAATCTTTCTAACCCTTTCCCTTAAAGATTTACATTTTTAGTCAAGAAGCAAATTAGGGTGATTATCCAAGAGGAACCAGCCTAGAACCTGGAGGTCTCATCTCAGTTAGCAAAGGTCCCACAACCTAGAGATGATTCCCAATTTATATTGAGTTATCAAGACTATGAGAGCTTGAACTAAGGGTACAAAACTCAGTGTATAACAGGTGCCTCGAGAGGAAACCCAAGCATAGTAGGCATAAGATGTAGCATTCATGATGATGGTGGAATAGAAATTGCCACTATAGTAGAGCCCATTGGGATAGAAACCAATAATTGGTTAGACCTCTTTGCTCTAGTCCAAGGTCTAGAAAAATGTGTTTCTTTGGGAATATGATTCCTAGAAATAGAAGGGGACTCAGCCATAATTGTCAATGCACTAAGGAAATGAAAAATCCCTAATTGGAGACTAAATTCAGTACTAACACAAGCATTATCCCTTTGTGATTCCTTTAAGGAAATCTCCATCAACCACATCTACATAGAAGGGAATAAACATGCTGATGAATTGGCTAACCTAGGAGCTGATATGGATGCTACCCTTTAACAAAGATCAACCTTCAATCCTCCTTAATATTATCCAATATCTTATTCTTATGGGCATAGTTGGAGACAAATAAGACTATCCAGTAAAATACAGAAAGATTTATTAGCAAAATAATTTAAAACATCACTTAACATTAACCCCAAAATTTTAAAATTCATTCAATAAAAGCTACAAGCACCATGATGATCGATAAATGATTACAAAGGTACTCAACTAACCGCCGTCATCTCAGACAAATATTATTATTAGCATAATTAAACCTTTGTCATCCCAGCATGGTTCAAAGTTCTAGGCCAGCTGTCTGAAAAAAGCAAGTATGCATTAATAATGATTCACAAGTAATCATATTCTCACATGATTAACATCTCTCTCCATAATTATGAGAAGTTCATCATGAGAATTTATTGGCCCTCAACTAATAAAGAGGTATCAATTGGTGAATTACTGATAGGAAATACTCAGATAACAAATTAGGCAAAAAATTGAGGGAGTAATCTGAAGGCAGCAATGGAGACTAGAGTTATCACCTTCCACATAGAGGAAAATCATCAAATGGCTTTTCAAGGTCAAGTAAAACTGAAATGGTGGAACTAGATCCTCAAGCCTCTTGTTAGGAAAATTTTTTGTCATTGCAAACTCTTGTGAAGTTGGCCTATTCCATGCAATGTCTTTGTTTTGCTGTCCTGTCATGCCTGCAGTCATAGTTTTAAGTTGCAAAGGAAATCCACTTGGTTTCATGGTGTGCGTGTCTTCCCCTATGTGTTTCAGTGTTGTCACCTTGCTCCAACCCAAGTCGCATCTTCTAATGTGTAAAACCCAGAGAGTTATTAAAATTTTGAGGTCCATGGGAAGCAAACTTTAAAATTTGCCACAGTGTCGAAAACCTATAGTATTTTCAAAAATCCATGATGTTTTCGATCTCTTGTCGAAAACTTGCGTTGTTTTCGACCCTTTGCCTTCAAGCTTTTATGCACTTGTCTTTTGGTGCTGAAAAATTTGTGTGTTTTTTACTATGTCTTAACTACACAAGTCTGACATAGATGGTGGGTCCAGGCTCTTCCTGATTGGCTATCGCATGGCCGCATGTCAGACTTTTTTGACATGTGATCATGCAACCGCTTGCCACCTAGTTGTGCAGGTCCCAGTCCTGTTCAGCTACCTGGAAGATTACTTTGCTTTACTACGAAAGTGCGACGATGTGGGGCCAGTTTCTTCAAAGCGGTAGAGGGAGGAGATCAATGGTCGGCGTGTGATCACATGGAATATTTTTTCCCCATGCGATCATGCGCCTGCCATTGATTTTATTTGTTCCAAGCATCTCTTCGGTGAAGTGGGCCTGGTGTCAGAGGGGTGATAGATGGCATATCCTTATTGGCTATCACATGGCCGCATGTCAGAATTTTCTGACATGCAATCATGCGACTTCTTACCATATGTCTGCATGGGTCTTGGCTCTTCGCGGTTAGTGGTTTTTGTTCCATTATCCTGGAGGCTATGATGTGGAAGCTTTGGGTTGGCTATTGCATGATCGCATAGCCTAGTTTTTGGCTATGCGATCATGGCACCGGTTAACACGTGTCCATGGCAGTACAGTGGCGGTTGCGATGACGGTCATGGTAGCGGTCTGTGGGTTGCCGCATGTTCGCATATCCCATCTCCAGAATACGCAATCATGTGATAGGGTGCCACTTGTCCTGGGGCCCATTTGTGGCTATTTGGTGGGCTCAGTGGTAGGTGGTGTCGTGGTGGTTTCTAGTTGGTCCATGCTTGCAAGATAGTGGTTTTGAACGTGGGCCTAGGTGTGTGTGTGAAAATTGTACCTGATCTGTAGACACAACACTCAGTAAAACATTAGAGGTTAGCTATAATCAAAATCGTACAAAATTGAAAGCTATCTAACCAAGCGATTTACTGCCTTCTAATAGGTGCGAGATTAATGTTCTCAGATTATTATCGAGATCAGTGACCTAGACGACACCTAAATGAAGGATTTGAATGCAATTCTAGATATGGAATAAATGCAATTAATCTATATTTTTGATATTTTCTATGCAATAAGAATGATAAAAACTGATATGATATGAATGCTATTGAAAACTGATATGCTATGAATCTAACAATGATATGTAATATGAATGCAAAAATAAGATTGATCTCACAAAGATGTCGATTCGCAAGAGCTTTGATTCTTCAATTCCAATTCTCCAGCGTGATTGTGCAAAATATGAGATGATTTGTGAAGAGCTAAAGCCTTTAATTTATAGAAATCTAGGGCTTTGGAGGTGCATGGGAAAAGCCATAAATCACTCAAATTAACTCAGGTTGATTTTTGAGTTATTTTTAAATAAAAGATAATTAACTCACAAAAACATGCAAAAGCTAAGTTTTAACTCAAAATAGAGTTTAGCTTTAATTGATAATTGATAGTTGTCTTCTTTTATGATTGTGCATGTTTTATTTATGAATTAATTTAATAATAAAGTGATTTATTTCCAACTTAACTACTTTTAAAAATAAAACAATTGATTTATGGGTTAATCAATTATTTAATCAAACTTTTATTAAAAACTATATTATTAAATAATGACAACTTGCTTTAATTAATTAAATAATATAATTAATAATAGATATAATTAAATTTAATTACACAATTAAGTGGCAAATATTAAATCTAATTAATTAAATATGAAAATATTCAATTAATCAAACTTTAGGATAAATGTGATTTATTGCCAAATAATTATAAAATTAAAGATAATTAAGATAATTAGGAATATTCCCTGATGCAAAATTTAAGATAATCAATTATGATTCGATGATGTTAGATGTGCCTTAGGTTAGGACTTTGATGTCGATTTTGTTCGATTTGTCGATGTAGGAGGTTAATGAACTTATAGCCCATTTTTAGGGTATTACATTTTGCCCCTCTTTGAATTACTGTGCGAAGCGCAGTGGTTCAAAGATAGTCTGTGTTTGATAGAGATATGAAACTGATGTTTGAAATTGATAATTGATATGAGATAGAAGCTAATTGATATTGAATTGATATGGAGATAATAGGTCCTAAATGACCAAAGATAATGTTCACTGTAGAAGCAAATGAACCTATTATTGCGAAAAAGTGTCAAAATGCCTGATTCTGAACCTTAGGATTGATAAGAAGTGAGTGACCCGTTCTAGACTCGATTGTCTTAGCAGAACTAGCAGGTATCACATCTGAATCCTTTAGTTGCCGAAGAACCAAGGAAATAACACTATGATCTGATGGTTGCAAAAACTGATACAGATTACAAGATTAAGAGAATACCAGATTGATATGGATCGATGAATCTGATATGCCCCAAGTGATGATAGATTTGCCCCGAGCGATGAGGACTTTTGATGAATCAGTAACTAGACGTGATTGTTTGTCTTGATCACTGATGAAAGATATTGATAGACTTGATCGATAGAATTTGATTTACAGACTTTGAATGATGTGCAATACCATGCCCCCTTCGGGATTAAAATTGAAATTTGACAAGAAAAGTCAGCGTTGATAGTTTAGAAGCATGTTAATTGATTTGAGAAGTGGTTATTTACATCCGAGAACGCATTCTGCATCATTGGAAGGTCCCAAAAGACCAAGTTTGACTAGGTTTGACCATGAGTTGACCATGGTTGACCAAGTTGAAATTTTGATAGTGTGATGTAAGATAATCAGTTAAGTTGAATTTTAAATTTTGTGATGATTGAAGGTCGAATATGCAAGTAGTTAATAATATGAATGATCTCAGATTTGAATTTTGATCCCGAAAAAAGATTCTACTTGCTATTTCATTGGAGGAACCTTCGTGTGAGATTCAGCTCTTGTTAGACTTGAAGATGTGATTTGAAGAATCATTTAAGCATTGAAGTTCATTTAATCATTGTGAGATCATGTAAACATGCAAAATGCAATGAGACATGCAAAATGAAATGCAACCTAAGACCTAGGACCTAGTCACTGATCATGTGTCGATTTGTTATCATCATTGAACTTTTAGGTAACCGGATAAATCAATACAATGCCCACTAGCCATGAAACCATAGACATATGAATATCGATTTGTATGTGCAAGAATCAATACAACACCCACTGGTCAAACAACCATGGACATATGAATATTGATTTTAGTTGTTGAATGTTGGATTAGATATAAGCATCAAGGCACAAATGCCAGGGTGACCTGAATATCATGTCCATTTTGATATAGCAATTTGTATAAGCATCAAAACATAAACGTCATGATGACCTGAATACGCCTTGCATTTAACATACACATCAAACAGTCAAGAGATCATTCTAAATCCAATGTGAATTACCTGTAGTGACCCTTTATCGTTCACATCCTTAGGCAAGATTGCATTCCACAGTAGGAGAAAGAACTTACTCAAAAAGATAATAGTTAGATCAAACTTCCTTGAATTTTTTTTTGGGTATCAATGGTCGAGGTACGCATGGCCATCCAATTTGAGATAGAGGCTCTTACAGTCAGACACCATTTCAATCCAAAATTTTCAAAGTTGTTAGATTTTCACATACAAGCAGAAGACAAAGAAAAGATTATGCCCCTAGTCATCACTCTCTAAATCCTGTAAAGGACATCATTGAAGAGCTCGAAGGGACACAATATGCAAAAATCTCAATGCGAATCAGTAAGCATACAAGGAGATAAAAGCATGTAAAAAGCATAGATTGTTTTCAGTTGAGTTTTGATGTTCGATTGTTGTTGATGGAAAATCCTTTCTGGAGACGAGACTGACTGACTGACTCACATGAAGCTTCCAAGAACTCTGGCTAGATATGACACGTCTAAGATACATTGGAGGCCATAGAATATGACATTGATTGCCTCCAAGTTTGAACATTGATAGGATACAGACGCGCAAGCTGATTGGTGTACAGACCGACTTATTGAAACCAGGATATGCAGAAACAAACTGGGAGATATGTACAAACTAAAGCAAGACTGAAAGCTGGGAAAGACCAAGATTGTGTTGATAGATGGAGCATTTTGGAACAAGTGGTGCCCGTTTGCCGAGTTTTCACCATCTTGGTAGAGATTCTATTTTTGCTACCGAGGTACCTGTTTCCAGGTTTTCACCAAGGCACTTTTTTTTTTCTTTTTTCATTTTTTTGTATTTTTCATTTTTTCAATTTTTTGTACTTTTGATATTTTTTGATTTTTTTGTACTTTTGATATTTTTTGATTTTTTTGTGAATCATCAAGGCGCCTATTGCTAGGTTTTCACCAAGATGTTCATTTTTTCAGGACTTTTTCAGATTTTTAAGATTTTTTTCAGGACATTTACCAAGCACTGAATGCCTTAGGCATAGAATTTCTTTAGATGGAGAACGTTGATTGGTTCTCGGAGCTGTTCTCCTTCAGTGGTTGAGAGTTGATAGGCACCAGAGCCAAAAGTAGCAGTGATTAAAAAGGGACCCAACCAATTGGGTTCGAACTTCCCCTTGCGTTCTCGATGTGATTGATTTTTAGGATTTTCTCTCAACACTAGATCGCCAACCTGAAATTCTCTATGTCTGACTTTCTTGTTGTAGCCTCTAGACATTCTTTTCTGATACACTCTGAGATGATCATACACTGCTTGTCTGCGCTCATCTAGTAGTTCAAGTTCTTGTAACCTCGACACTCTGTAGTCTTCATCAGTGACAAGTCCATGCATTTTGATTCTGAGTGATGGGATTTCAACCTCAATAGGCAGTACCGCTTCAAACCCATAAACTAAAGCGAAAGGTGTAGCCCCTGTAGGCATTCTGATACTAGTTCTATATGTCCAAAGAGCTGGATTGATCATCAGATGCCAGTCTCTTCCTGTTTATTCACTGTTCTATGCAAGATCTTTAGGAGATTTTTGTTTGAAGCCTTAGCTTGTCTGTTCCCTTGAGGATAGTAGATAGATGACCAATGTTGAGTAATTTTGAACTTGGCACATAAGTCATCTAGGTCCTTATTTTTGAATTGTCCCCCGTTATCTGTGATTATAGAGTGAGGGATCCCATATCTGCAAATGATGTAATTCAGGATGAACATAGAGATCTGTTTCCCCGTTGCTTGTGTTAGAGGAACTGCTTCTACCCATTTTGTAAAATAATATGTAGCTGTGATTATATGGGTATGTCCATTAGAAGAGTGTGGATGGATAGCACCTATGAGATCAAATGCCCATTGTTGAAAAGGCCATTGTGTAGTAAAGGGAATCAGATCTCTCCCTGGAGCATGAATCAAGTTGCCATGAACTTGACACTGTTGACATTTTTTAGCAAATTTAATAGCTTCTTTTTCCATTTCAGGCCAATAATACCCAGCCCTAATAAGTTTTCGAGCTAACGTTAACCTGTTCGAGTGTGACCCACATATACCCTCGTGGACTTCCTCTAATGCACATTGAGACTCTTCTCGTTCTAAACATCTAAGCAGTGTACCATCAAGACCTCGTTTGTACAGATCATTACCAATGATGACATATCGGGATGCGGATCGGATAAGGTTTCATTTCTCAAAACAGTTAAAGGACTCAGGGATGATTTGGTCATGGAGATAGGAGAACAAATTTTTGTAGCAAGATGAGTCATAACTTACAACAGTGCAGATCATGCAGGTTTCAGGGGAGTCATATGCAGGATAGGATAGGGCTTCCACCAGGAACTCGTAGCATAGTTCATGTTTAGGCTGTTGTAAAAGAGTAGATAATGTTGCCATTGCATCAGCAGCCTTATTCTCCATTCTGGGTATTTGCTCAAATGTGATAGAGATGAAGTATTTCTTTAGATCATCGACCATTCTCTTGTAAGGAATGAGCTTTTCATCTTTGGTTTGGTACACATCATTGACCTGGTGGATGACCAGTTGTGAGTCTCCATGAATGTGCATCTCTGTAACTCTCCACTGTATTGCCATTTTCATACCATTGAGAAGTGCCTCATATTCAGCAATATTGTTTGTGCAAGGAAACTTTAATCTGAATGCTTTGGGTATCGAGTATCCTTGAGGAGTAATGAACAATATGCCTGCTCCGGATCCATTCTGTGTGTAGGAGCCATCAAAGAATAATCGCCATGCTCTAGAAGAGAGGTGCATGATAGAGGAATCGGGAAATTCCATTTGCATGGGTGTATCATCAAACAGTGGTGCTTCAGCTAATTGATCAGCAATGACCTGTCCTTTGATAGCTTTTCTTTCAACATATTCAATGTCAAATTCGCTCAAGAGCATGACCCATTTAGCTAGTCTACTTGTGAGGGCAGCTTTGCTTAGGAGATATTTCAGTGGATCAATTTTAGCTACCAAATGAGTAGTATGAGCTAGCATGTAGTGTCTCAATTTCTGTGATGCAAAGATCATAGTGAGACAGGCCTTCTCTATCATTGAGTAGTTCTTCTCATAGGCCACTAAAGTTCGGCTGATATAGTAGATGGCTCTTTCTTTCTTGTTCTCATCATGCTGTGCTAGCAATGCCCCCAGTGATGTATCTGTTGCGGAGACATATAATATTAATGGCTTCCCATGAATAGGAGGCATCAATATAGGTGGATTTGATAGATACTTCTTGATATGTTTAAATTTGTTCTCGCATTCTTCATTCCATGCAAAGGTCACACCTTTATGTAATGTTTTTGTAAAAGGCTATGAGATGTCCGCTAGCTGTGATATGAATCTTCTGATAGATTGAACTCTGCCTTGCAACGTCCTCATTTGACTAATATTTGTGGGAGGTTGCATCTCTATTATAGCCTTGACCTTAGCTGGATCAACTTCAATGCCTTTCTTGGAGACGATGTATCCTAGGAGCTTTCCAAAAGTGACTCCAAAAGCACACTTTTTAGGATTTAGTCGAAGACTAAATTTTTCCATTCTATCGAGGATCATGTTCAAGTCTGTTAGATGTTCAGTTCTAATCATGGATTTTTCCAAGGTATCATCTACGTAATCCTCCATTGTTCTATGCATCATATCATGAAAAATAGATGTCATTGCTCTTTGATATGTAGCTCCAGCATTTTTGAGTCTGAATGGCATAACATTCCAATAGAAAGTTCCCCACGCACATGTGAAAGCTATTTTCTCTTGATCTTCTGGAGCAATTTTGATTTGGTTGTATCCAGAAAAGCCATCCATTAAGGAATACATTTCATAGCCCGCAGTCATGTCCACTATCATATCAATGTTAGGTAGTGGAAAGTCATCCTTAGGGCATGCTCTGTTCACATCTCTAAAGTCCGTGCACACTCTGATTGAACCATCTGGTTTTGAAATAGGTACAATGTTGGAAATCCACTCAGCATAGTCGATGACACGGATGAATCCAGCTTTTAGGAGTTTTTCTAGTTCTGCTTTGACTAAGAGTGCGACATGAGGATGCATCTTTCTCAATTTTTGTTTGATTGGTTTTACTCCGGGAGCAATGGATAGATGGTGCATAATGAGATTGGGATCCAATCCTGGCATATCTGAATATTTCCATGCAAAGTTGATCTTTTTCTCTGATAAGAAGGTAGTGAAGTTTTGTTTCTCTTCGTCTGATAGAAATTGTGCTACATGTACCAATTGTGGTTCCTCTGTTGTACCCAAATTGATGGATTGAGTTGGCTCAATCAGAACTGGAGATCTATCCTGTAAATGACTTGGAAGGACATCAAATATCTCATCCTTAGGTGCCTCAGAGAGGTTTTCACCTTCAAATACGTCTTTTCTTTTTACTTTTGTCGGTTCTGAGACTGCCACAAAGTGGTTTTCACCCTCAGAACTCTTTTTCTTTTTCTTTTTACTCTTGTTTTTCTGACTAAGATATTTGATGTCCGACTTGGTCATGCTGACACTCGGTTCACTGATGGAAGTACTCATAGGCTCAACTGCATTGAGGTAGCAGGCAAGGGCATAGTCATTTGGGAAGGTATACATACCATGGTTTGGGTTGGTGGAAGTTTGGTCGATAAGATCAGGGCATTGGATAGTCAAAGTGGGAAAGGCTTGGGATATGGTGTTCACGGATGTGGATATGTCATCATTGGTCCTAACCTGACACTCAAGTTCAAAGGTGATATTACAGCTCAGAATGTTCAATTCGTGAATAGGCTCAACATCATCATAGGAGTCCTCTTCAGCCATAGGTGGATTAGACACGTTAAGTTCATTGTTTCGCTCTAGACCTACGTTGGGTTGAGAGACATATTGGTGAATAACATCAATAGATTTCTCTGTTATAAGCTCATCTTCTTCTGGAATGGCACCCCATTCATAATCATTTGACTCATCTTCTGATTCAGAATCTCTAGGAAATCTTAGAAAGTGCGTGAAATCAGGATGAATACCCCAAGAAGGATTACCCTCAGTCTCTGACTTGAATTCATATTCATGGGAATCAGTGTCAGAATAACTACCCCCTACTTCTTGATCAGTTTGATTGCCTTCGAGATTGGCTGGTTCTTGTGGTACAACCATCTTTTGCACTACAGTAGGTTCTTGTGTTTCTACTACATTAATTCTTCTGATACTGGTTCTGATACTGATTCTGATACTAATTCTGATAATTGTTCTGATACTGGTTCTGATACTGATTCTGATACTAATTCTGATAATTGTTCTGATACTTGGTATACTTGATAGCATCTTTTTCCATTTGCAAACTCCCAAGCAAGATCATATCGTGCAGTCCCAATGTCTAGCAAGGTGGAGAACAAGAGGGATTAGCAAGCTGGTGGAAGAGATGGAAGATAAGAGAATGAAGGAAAATGAAGGGAAGATATCCTCAAGGGAAAACTCCTCAAGGGTACCCAAGCTAGGGAAAAATTGTCATGTAAAGCATATTTGGACAAGCAATGAAAGGCTAGCATAGGATAAGCACAAAATCATAATGCAAGAGAAGGAAAGAATGCAATCCAAAGGAGTAGACATGTCAAGAGGATTCATAGCACTGTGTTTTACTCTTTCTTTCTTTTTTTATTAGATCAAGACCAAAGGGGAAAAGGATAGCGATAGGCGAAAATGAATGGAGGAAGATGGATATGAAGGCTAAACATGGAAGGAATGAAAGCAAGATCATGGTAAGATAGCTCACAAAATAGTCAAATATTTGTGTATAGATCAACATTGTCAAGATCAAAGAGACAAGACGGAATGGATGAAATATGTAGAAGAACTACGCATGATGCCTGATTGCCAGGTTTTCATCATGGTACTTATCCTAGGCACCACAAGGGAGTGGTTTTCACCATAAGATGAATTTATTTCTCTTTACTTTTGCTACCAAGGCACCTGTTTCCAAGTTTTCACCAAGGTACATTTTCAATATTTTTTTCATATTTTTTTTTTTTTCTTTCCTTCCTTTTTTTTTTTTTTTTTTTTTTTTTTTTTGGAAGAAGGCAAGCTTTTTAGATAATGCTCCTTGAAAGGATAAACCATGATATGCCAAGAATTCAAAATGATATGCTCAAAGATGCTGATAGGGAAAGGGAGATGGAAGAGAAAAATGGAGGATAAGGTTTTATGTAAAGCGAGTGAGGTTGGAAGATAGGAGGAATAGGCAAATGAGAAAAAAGGATAGGAGGTATAAGGATAATGCATGGAAGGATTGTGAAAGGGTAGATGGAAAGGAAGGAAAATTCAACATCAACACATACCTTGAAGGGTGGTGAGATAATGGAGGAATCGTGAATGAAGGAATACGTGAAGGAATATGGCGAATGGATAGCAGAGGTTGTGGTTTAGGCACATGGAATGGAAGAATATTTTTGGAGGGAGATGAAGTGGAAGCCTTTGGAAGCTTGAATGTCAATTTTACTTTTTGTTCAACACCAAACTCTTTCAAGAGAGACTTTGGAATCCATATAGTCGTAGGCTTTTTATTTCCTTTTGATGATTTAGAGATAATATCTTCAATGATGGATTTTGGAACCCATACTTGTCTTGTAGTTTTTTTTTTAGATATCTTTTTTGACTTTATGCCTCCATGTCATTTAGAGGAGACATGGTGATCTTCTCTTTTTGATGGATTCTTGTATTGCTTCTTTTTCTTGTATTGAACATTCAAGTTACTTCCAAAGGACTTGGGACTTGTGGAAGAGGGAGGATATGACTGGTTTAGATGGGTGGGTGGATGAAAAAGATTCAAGGGTATGCATCTATGTTGATCTTGAGAAAAGATGGGAGATGGAGGTATGTAAGGACCCAAGATGGATGGAAAATTAGGAGAGTTAGGAGGGGAAAGTGAAGGGACATAAGGACCCAAGATGGAAGGTAGATGTGAAGATCTTTGTAGTGGTGGAAGAGGTCCAAGGATGGAAGTGGAAGATGCAAAAGGATAATCAATAAGTTCATCAGCATCTATATGACAACCAAGGATATCAACATCTTTAGAGTGAGCATTAGAATTTTCAATAGAATCATGGACATCTTGAATATGAGCACCTTCTTTGATAGGATTTTTCAAAGCTTGCAAAGACTTAGGAAGAGTAGAAAGTGGAAGTGAACATGGAGTGGTAGAATAAGAAGATGGAAGACTTTGATCTTGACAAGGATCTTTGGATAGCACCAGCACATAATTTGTCTCTTGATTTTCAATAGGCTTAACATTGGAAGTAACAACACTATTTTTACCAACCTTAATGGAAGTATCATCTTTGGAAAGCACAAGTGTAGTAAGGTTATTTTGATTGTCAATAAGCTCAACAGTGTAAGTAGTAGCTTGATCTTGCTTAGGTGAAGACTTAAGACATGGTGGAATGCATGAAAAAGGGGGTACAGGATGAAAAGAACCCTGAGGTAGATAAGAGACATTGGGAAAAGGAGTGGATGACATGGAGGGTTCTTGATCTTGATCTTTCTATATGTTCTTCTCTTTATCATTTTTAGAGTCCTCTTGACATGGAGCCACTTCTAAGGACAAGGAAGCATGTTGGGATTGTATGGATGACTTTGGAAGAGATGGTGAAGGACTAGCTGAAGTAGGCATTATAGCATATGAAGGCTTAGGCTCTTTAGGTTTATCATTATTGAAAGTATTTGCAGCCAAGTGAAGGTTAGCTTGAGTTTCTTTAAGAGGTAGCCCTGGAGGATAACTATAGGGAACCACATGAAAAGTATCAGAGCTTGTGTCAGATGAAGGTTCTGTGAAAGATTTGAAAGACTCAGAAGATTTAGGAAATGTATGGGTATTGGAGGAAGTAGGGGATGGAAGGGAACCATCACAAGACAAAGGTCCAACATTAACATGATCTTGCTTGAGAGTGTAATCTTTATTTTCAGCCTGAGAGTTCTTAGAGGAGAGATCCTTATAATATGTATGTTTATAATCAGCGTGGTAAACTTTCTCTTCCTCAAGTGAAACAGATGGATCATCTGGGTATTGTGCATAGAAACCATCAAAGTCTCTTTGATAATCAGAATCATATGGATCACTCTCCTGATCTATCCAATGTGACCGCCCATTTGTAGTAAGCAGGAATGAACGATGAGGACTCTTAGGAACAGAGGTGTCATAGGTATCATTACATTTTCTATCATCATAGTCATCATAGTCTTCAAAGCTAGATGTGTCACTCTCCGTGGAAGACGTATCATATTGCTAAATTTTTTTTCGGGGGCATGGTGACATGTACAAGTCTTTATCAAATGGAAAAGAGTATAGAGGTTCCTTTTCTTTCCCAAGTTTGTCAAGCTGGACTTGCATAGCATGTATCCGTTTCATTATAGTGGCGATCAGAGATTCTTCCTCTTGTTTACTAATTCTTTGAGACATGTGTACTAATTCTCAATAGCTACTAATATGTTCTTGACACAATGATATTTTTGACAGATTCTGGAACTAGGCTAGAAACATTGGATATCTTGCAATTTGACAATTTCTGACAACTCTCAAATTTTTCCAAATGACACTCTGCAGACTCGTACGACACTGGGTAGTCTATGAAATGATAGTTGCTAAACTCATACGATAGTTGGGTAATACTGAAATGACACTTGAAAAAACTCATACGACTTTTGACTTCTTGAAATGACTTTTGACTCCAGAAAGAACTTTACATCAATTTTTGCAAAATTTAAGGTTTTCAGTTTTGGATTGTTTGCAAATTGTACTATCCAGATTTTGAAGGTTATACCAGATTTGATCATTTTTAATAGCCAAGTAGATAAATAAGCACGCAGAACAGCAAGCAAGTGATTCCAAGCACGTCTGAAAACAATGAACAAGGGCAAAAGAAACCTTGCGCATGAACAATCAAGTGACCAAATTGTGCTAATCCCTGAGAGTACTAATTGTGTATGTTCTGAAAAGTTTTGCAATAACACACATATACCTGAGAATAAAAAAATTGGCCTCTCTAGGGTTTTTAGTAATGGTTTGACTCTGCAACTTTTATGATTCAAAGGGGTGAACTCCAATCCCGGCGCACCAGGGTTTTGACACAATCCGAGAACTTAATCTTCAAGAGCTGCTAGGGAGATCTGACAATGCAACAATGAACCATACCCGTGGAGATTTCTTCCACAAGGACATTTATATAGCGGCTGTCACTACCATGGTGAAAATGGCTATTACCGCTTGAGGTTCCGTCAATGCAGTTTGCCCTGTGAAGGGATTGTCCGCTACGGTTAACCCTCTCTAAAGATGACTCACAATAGTATACCACAAGGGGACTTGGCTCCAGATTCAAGGTTTTGACACCTCTTCACTTTTAACCCAAACAAAGCAAGCAGATTAATCCGACACGCTAAGACAAAGTTTTGTTCCACCAAGGTCTGTGATATCAACTCCACGTGATCTATCAACCTCTTCGGGAGAGAGAATGTATCAATCAATAAGAGAAGACACACTAACCAATTTTGATTCACCAAAGCTCGTGATAACAACCCCACGTGATCTATCAACCTCTCCGGAGAGAGAATGTGTCGATCAATAAGAGAAGACTCACTAACTAAGTTAAATGTGAAACGCACTAAGTATCCTCCCTACCTATAAGGATTCTATCGTCAAGAAGGATTTCGCTAGGAATCCAATCTCTCAAGAATCACAAATAGTGTTCATAGGGCCTCATTACTATGTGAGCACAGATGTATGTTCCGAAAGTAAATCTACCAAAAGCATCCACAAAGTAGAAAGAGGAACACTTAACGTTTAAAGTGAATATGAGATGAGTCCACAAGGTGGAACACTTAACACCTCACACAAGCTAAAAATGAGTCCACAACTTAGAAAACAAGGGAGTTCCTAAAAGCACAAAAGGGTTGCCAAGTGGAACATTTAACGCTTCTATCCTGTTGACCCCTCCCCTTTATGGCACTGAGATTGCAACCACGGGGCGGAAATGAGGGGCCGGCGGATTAGCGAGTCCAATAACCCAAGATAGCAATCAAGATCAATCACAAGTATTCTAAGACTACTTAATGAATCCTTAAGGGATTACAACCTAGTATCAATTATGCAAGTGTGTAGAGATAGATAAAAGCATGAAAGGATGCACACAAGCCAGACACATAAGAGATTTATTTTAGGATCCAAATTGAAATATTATCAGCTTGAGAAGAATACCTTAGGTCCAACACTCTGCAATCCAGAATTTAGCACACATCCGAAAGTACAAAATCAAGACCAATCAACAAAAAATTATAAGCGTTAGAAATCAATAATCTGAAAGTACAAATCTGCAAATTATGTGTCTCTGTAGCAAAATCTCGCGCGAGGCAGAATGCGGTCCCGCGCGAGGAAAAACTGTCTCGTACGATGAAGAATGAAGTCTCGCATGAGGAAGTACTATCTCGCGTGACAAAAATATGAAGACTCACGCGAGGAAGTGGAGTCTCGCGCGATAAAAGATAAAGTCTCACGCGAGGAACTGTAGTCTCGCACCAGAAAGTGATTTTTTGCGCACAAAAATGATACCAGTGAAATTTCGCGTGACACAGAAAGAAATCTCGCGCGATGCAAGTGAAATCTCGTGCGAGAATTTGTACAGAGATGTACGGAAGTACGGACAGAACGTCCTACAGAGTATACCAGGACCCTTGAAACCCTTATCCTCAAAAGATAGAAAATTGATAGAAATGAAGGGAAACCTGTTTCAGGGCCCCACGGTGGGCGCCAGAAATGTGTGTGTGAAAATTGTACCTGATCTGTAGACACAACACTCGGTAAAACATTAGAGGTTAGCTATAATCAAAATCGTGCAAAATTGAAAGCTATCTAACCAAGCGATTTACTGCCTTCTAATAGGTGCGAGATTAATGTTCTCAAATTATTATCGAGATCAGTGACCTAGACGACACCTAAATGAAGGATTTGAATGCAAATCTAGATATGGAATAAATGTAATTAATCTATATTTTTGATATTTTCTATGCAATAAGAATGATAAAAACTGATATGATATGAATGCTATTGAAAACTGATATGCTATGAATCTAACAATGATATGTAATATGAATGCAAAAATAAGATTGATCTCACAAAGATGTCGATTCGCAAGAGCTTTGATTCTTCAATTCCAATTCTTCAGCGTGATTGTGCAAAATATGAGATGATTTGTGAAGAGCTAAAGCCTTTAATTTATAGAAATCCAGGGCTTTGGAGGTGCATGGGAAAAGCCATAAATCACTCAAATTAACTCAGGTTGATTTTTGAGTTATTTTTAAATAAAAGATAATTAACTCACAAAAACATGCAAAAGCTAAGTTTTAACTCAAAATAGAGTTTAGCTTTAATTGATAATTGATAGTTGTCTACTTTTATGATTGTGCATGTTTTATTTATGAATTAATTTAATAATAAAGTGATTTATTTCCAACTTAACTGCTTTTAAAAATAAAACAATTGATTTATGGGTTAATCAATTATTTAATCAAACTTTTATTAAAACCTATATTATTAAATAATGACAACTTGCATTAATTAATTAAATAAGAATTTAATCAATTATTCATATGATATTAGATTTATTGTCAAAATTAAATAATACAATTAATAATAGATATAATTAAATTTAATTACATAATTAAATGGCAAATATTAAATCTAATTAATTAAATATGAAAATATTCAATTAATCAAACTTTAGGATAAATGTGATTTATTGCCAAATAATTATAAAATTAAATATAATTAAGATAATTAGGAATATTACTAGGAATATTCCCTGATGCAAAATTTAAGATAATCAATTATGATTCGATGATGTTAGATGTGCCTTAGGTTAGGACTTTGATGTCGATTTTGTTTGATTTGTCGATGTAGGAGGTTAATGAACTTATAGCCCATTTTTAGGGTATTACACTAGGTGGGGGTATCTCGGTGGTATTTTAACAGTCGGCAGGTTGCATGTTTGCAGCTTGTTGCATGTTCACATAGGCTAGTTTCCTAGCTTGCAAACATGCGACAAACCCTGTTGTGGCAGCGGTTTGGCGTCGGTAGTTAAGAGAAGGTAATATAAGTGGCTTGTCACATGTTTGCATAGCCCATCTCTGGGCTATGCGATCATGTGACAACTATTTTGCGTCGCCATTGTGGAGTTAGTCTGAGATGTTTGGATGGTTAAAACACAGGCCCACGAATTGCATGGTGACCGTTGCAGATTCAAATTTGAATTTTTGAGAACTTCCAGCGACTAGAAAGTACCAAATTTATGGAATTCATTGCAAAGTACACCCTTTTCGATGAGGAATGACTGGTTTTCTATTTGCGGTGTGGTCCAGGGTGTGGTTGGATCATTTTTAGAGCTTATACCACGGTGGTTGTGTGCTCAAGGCTTGTTGTAGGGTGTCCTTTTGAGCCCAGTTTTGTGATCCTTTGTACTTGTAGAGAAGATTTTCATGATTAGGGATCAGTTCTAATTTCCTCTTTCCTGATTGACTGTGTTTCCCACCCCTGTAATAAATTTTAGACCATTTCCAATAGGTTGGGTGGTTGAAATCCTAACCCTAGCTGTCTGAAGCTTGTTGCATCCGATCTTGAGGATCCCAAGGTAGCTAGTGGTATAAGTTGCAAAATTTTGGATTTTGCAAGGGTTCCAAAATCTTGTGCTTTTGGTCCCTAGTTTTTTTACTCTAATATACTGATAGAGGTTTGATTTGGTGCCCTTTTCTCATCTTGGTGTCATGTCAATTATATGCTGATCCTGATTGTCTTAATGAAAACATTCTTCAATCCCAATCTTGTATCTTGTGTATGTCTTCTTGCTTGTCTCTGAGCTCATATATGTTAATGTCACAAAGTGTGTTAATGTATGGTAAACAAAAAGTATTTTGAATTTATCTTTGAGTTCCTAACAAAGTTAAGATTAAAGCCTTCTAGGTGAATTCAGCGAGTTTGTAGCCAGGTATAGAATTTGATGTCCTTGTGCTTGAGGGAAAGGGGTAATAGGCAAAGCACTTACCCTAGTTTCCATTATGTTTGACTTAAGGTATTTAGTTGAAGTATATGGTTGGTGACTCTTAGCCCTGGGATAAGGCACTGGTCCTTTCTTTTGAAGTCATGGTTAACAACCACACAAACATAAACATTCATTTGATAAAGCTTTTATAGACTTGTGTTGAGCATTTTATACATCATTTTGAGAGTCCTTTGAAGAAGTGAGTCAAGGGTACACCCTCTTGAGCATTGAAGCTCAAAGAGTAGAAGGATCTTTTGATCCTTGTCAAATGGCCCTCTTCCTTATGGACTTTGGAGTGGTGATAGAGTCAGAGTTTTCATTTACATTATCCATCCAAGTGTAAATCTGCAAGTTGAAGATCAAAGGGAATAATTCACAACCAACAAAATGGAAACTCTATTGGGGACAACTATGAATATATGCATTTATTAAGAGTCAGTTATTCTACTGGGGAGAATCTAAAGAGAAAGGTATAAGTCTATTCTTGTTTTCCTATGTGTTTCAAAGATTTCTCATCTAGGTGGGTGGCGACTCAAAGGTTTGAACCAGTGCAACATATTGAAGAAGCATGGATAAGAGGAGAAATACTAGGTCATATGTTGGAAAGAATCTGGAGGTCACTTTGGAGCAATTACCTAGACAGGGAAACAAGAGCTGGATTAGAAGGAATGGTGAGTCTGCCAGTTCTCCCATGAAGGAACAAAGAAATGCAAGAGCTAGAAGACCACATGTATCCTCAAGTGAGGATGGTTCACAAAAAAGAGTTTCTAGATCAAAAGGTGGTCACTTTGAAGAGAGATTTTATTGTAAGGAAACTCAGGTGTGGAAATAGCTTCCTATGCTAATCTCTATAGGAGAGTATTGTGCAAATTCTTATAAATCCTTACAATTTCAGATTCGTTAACTACTTTAACAAAGATATTGAAATCACATACCATGCATACAAAAAAATAGAGAATGACACAATGATATACCCTGGGGAAAACCTTTCGGTAAAAAACCCCAGCACTCCAAAACTTGCACAATGTATTATCTTCAACACAAAGATTACAATACACTTGCAATGCAAGTTCTTTCAGGAAATGAGAGACAAAGCCAACAAGACTTAAATTTCTGTTATATCTATCCCATAAGAGTAGCATCATATATATAGACTCCTCTGGACCCAAAAATAGGCACAACCACCAAGACCCATGCACAAAGCCACATGTACACAGTTGTTACATGCAATCCCAAGAATAGGCGTCCATCCCTAGAATAGACTATGACAGCTTGTCATAGAATCTACCAGAAATAATAGTCATAAGAGAAGTGTAAGAGAATCTGTCATACCAACCTATTTCTGGCATATTCTCTTACACACACCAACCACTTCTTCTCGGGTGCCCAAATAGGCCCAAGTCATAAGATGCTCTTACACCTGTCATAGCACATTCCTTAAATAGTTCTTACGCATCATAGGAATTTGTCATGACCATTTCAGTCATGATCTCCTTACGCACAAGATGCCGACACATCAAGTGGAGTGACACATCAACATGCCAACTAGACATGTACACTCACACTTAATTACATTATTTGCAAAAAATACATCTACAAAACAAATAATAAGAATAGGAATTATCCAAGGTTGAGACACCTTATTCTTAACATTCTCCCACTTGTCAAACACCTTGTAAGAGCAACAGGAACATAACAAGAACTTTAACCGCTATAGGCCAAAAGGTCCATAGACTCCAAACACCATCTGAACTTCTCAGTGCCCACTGGTTTCATTAATGCATCTGCAACATTCTTCACAGTATCTACCTTCTCCAAATTTACCTTTCCATCTTCCACCATATCTCTCCCAAAGTGAAATTGCACATCAATGTGCTTCGTTCTGGCATGGAAAGTTAGATTCTTTGCAAGGCAAATCGTCCTCTGACTGTCACACCAAATAGTAATCTGTTCTGCATCAACACCAACATCAGAACACAATCTTCTAAGCCAAATGGCTTCTTTACAAGCATGAGTAGCAGCCATGTACTCAGCTTCTATAGTGGACAAAGCAACCACAGGTTGTCGCTTACTCATCCAACTGATGGCACCACCAAACATAGTGAACACATAAGCACTGGTGGATCTCTTGCTGTCAATATCACCTGCCCAATCTGAATCCACAAACCCATGAATACAAACTAAATGCAGAGAGCCAAAAGAGTTACCATGATAACATATGGAGTAATCTGATGTACCCCTCAAATATCTAAATACTCACTTAACTGCATCCCAATGTACCCATCCAGGATTAGCCATAAACCAACTCAGGACTCCCACTGCTTGGGTAATGTCTAGTCTAGTACAGACCATAGCATACATAAGACTACCAACTACACTAGCATAAGGTACTCTAATCATGTCCTCCACCTCACTAGGAGATTTTGGACAATCATCTACAAATAACTTTGTTCCCACATAAATAGGAACACATAGTGGTCTACAATCTACCATGTTGAACCTGTCCAACTAAGACTTCACATACTTACTCTGACTCAACCAAAGTTTTCTATTAGACCTGTCTCTACTAATTTCCATACCCAAGATGTACCTAGCTGCCCCAAGATCTTTCATCTCAAACTGTGCTGACAACTAAGATTTAAAATCATAAATCATACCCTTACCCTTCCTAAATAGCAACATATCATCAACATATAATACAACAATAAGAAGGCGATCATTTTCAACTCTGAAATAAACACAATGATCTGATTTTGATCTTACAAATCCAATTGACAACATAAAGGCATCAAACTTAAGGTACCACATCCCAGGAGATTGCTTCAAACCATATAGAGATTTCTTTAATCTGCAAACTAAGGATTCTTTACCTTTAACAATGTAGTGCTCAGGCTGTGACATATAAATCTCTTCCTGCAAATCACCATGAATGAAAGTTGTCTTCACATCCATCTGTTCTATCTCTAAATCATATGATGCAGCAAGAGATAACAGAAATCTAATGGATGTCAACTTTGCAACAGGAGAGAATGTTTCACCATAATCTATTCCCTCTACCTGTGAATACCCCTTTGCAACCAATCTAGCTTTATACCTTTCAACACTGCCATCTACACAAAATTTCTTCTTGAACACCCATTTACAACCAACAGATTTTCTCCCTTTAGGCAAAGGTACAAGGTCCCAAGTTTTGTTTTTCTCCAATGAAGCCATCTCATCATCCATAGCCTCAATCCAGGAACTTGCATCTTCCATGCCCAAAGCCTCTTTCACAGATCTAAGCTCATCAGTGTTAGTAATCAAAGCAAAGGCACAACTGGGATCTAACATAGAATAACCAAACCTTTCTAGTTTCTTTCTTTCTCTCGTGGATCTCCTCAAGGGCTGTGGTTGAGGTTGTTCTTCCTCTTCTTCTAAACTATCAAAGCTGCTAGAGCTCTCCTTATCATTAGGCCCAACATGGTCTCTCTGTTCAGTCTTCTCAGGGGTAGGAGGCAACTGAACAACATCTTTTTCCTTTTCTTTTTCATCTGGTTGTAGCACAATAGGAGAAGATGTTAGCTCTCTGAAAATAACATTTCTACTATACAACACCTTACTAGTCACAGGATCCCAAAGCTTGTATCCTTTCACACTAACACTGTATCCGATGAAAATACATTTAACAGCTTTGTTTTCCAACTTAGATCTTTTCTCCTTTGGAACATGTGCATAAGCTTCACAACCAAAAACATGAAGATGTCTAATTGAAGGCTTCTTACCAGACCACACCTCCATGGGTGTCTTACCAACAAGGGCTGATGTAGGAGATCTGCTACTCAGATAGCAAGCAGTGGCCACAGCTTCGGCCCAAAACCTTTGTTCTAAACCAGCTCCACTAAGCATACTCCTAGCCTTCTCCATTAGTGTCTTGTTCATTCTCTCTACAACTCTATTTTTCTATGGGGTATAAGGAGTTGTATTATGCCTCTCAATACCTTATTCTTTACAGAACTGTTCAAACTCTGCTAAGCAAAACTCACCACCATTGTCAATTCTCACACACTTAATCTTCTTACTAGTCTGATTCTCTACAAGAGCTTTAAATTCCTTGAACTGACTAAAGACTTCTGTCTTACTTTTAAGGAAATAAATCCACATCCTTCTACTGTAATCATCTATGAAAGATACAAAAAATATAGACTTAGAGATTGAAGGAACTTTTATAGGACCAAATACATCAGAATGAATAAGATCCAAAACATCAGAAGATTTATGAGAACTAGAGTAAAATTGAACATGATTTTGTTTACCATAGACAGTGTTCACAGAAGTCAAACTTGAGATTGCAATCATTTAACCCCTCAATGAGATTTTTATTTTTTCAGGGTTCTGAGACCCTTTTCACCAATGTGGCCAAATCTCATATGCCACAACATTATCTTTTTTGTAGGAAGTTTACCTCCCAAAGTATTTTCCCTACCATCTGAACCAATAGCCATAGACTTCTTCACTGCTTGTTTAGATGGTGAGGATGAAAAAATATTACATAGAGGAATACATGCATCTAGCTAAAATAAGGTACCTCTCCTAGTACCCCTTGCAAGCACTATCGATCCTCTCATCATCTTGCATCCTTTTTTCAAAAAAACAACTTGCACACCTACATCATTCAACATACTTACAGATAATAGGTTTCATGCCAAACCCAGAATGTGCATAACTCTATTGATTCCCTTTACTCACCCATCAGGAAATTTGATAATGACCCTTCCATGTCCAACTATCTTTAGGTGAGAATCATCACCCAAGTACACCTTTCCACCATCAAACTCTTCATATTTTGAGAACCAGTTTCGATGAGAGGTCATGTGAAAAGATGCACCTGAGTCAACCAACCACACATCATTAGATGCATGGGCTACCAAAGCTATGATGAATGCATCACCATCTTCTTAAGATCTTTTTGAAGCTAAATCTGAACCTTTCTTCTTCTTCTTCAGCTCTTTGCAGTCTTTATGAAAGTGTCCAGATTTATCACAGTTCCAACATTTTGCCTTGGACTTATTGGAAGTCTTTGACTTCCCACGAGATTTGGATCTACCCTTATTGTCAGACTTATTGTCATTTTTCTTCCCTCTTTCAGTGGATCTCCCACGAATAGCAAGGGCTTCTTTTTCCAAAATGGAAGCCTTTCTCTGCATCTCCTCTGATAGCAGCGAATACACCACATCATCCATTTTGAAGGTGACTAAAGTGCTTCTGATAGCCATCACAAGATGGTCCCATGAATCCGGTAAACAACACAAAAGTTTGTAGCAATGATCCTCCCCCTCTAACTTGACACCAGCTGATGTCAATTATGCAGCCAACAAATTAAATGCATTTAAATGATCCATTAAGGATCCACCTTCCTCCATTTGTAGAGAGTACAACTTCTTCCTCAGGAACAACTTGTTCACCAAAGATTTGGCCTGATACACGGCCGCAAATCTTTCCCACAAACTATTTGCAGTTTTCTCATTTAGAACATTCAGAAGGACTGCATCGGTTAAATAGAGTCTTATGAGACCCTTAGCTTTACGGTCTTTGATATCCCAATCTACTTGAGCTATAGTTTCTAGTCTTGTAGCACTTGAAGTTGCTTCCCATAGGTCACGATCTTCCAACATGTCTTCCATCTTGAGTTTCCACAACTCGAAATTAGTGTCATTAAATTTCTCCACCTCCATTCTTCCATATGATGAACTTGCCATCTCAATCTGCAAATAAGATTCAAAATGCTCTACAAAAAACTCTCACTCAACTTGAGATTAGCTCAAAAAACCCTACCCAACAACTAGGATCAAAAGTTGATCAAGCTCTGATACCACTTGTAAGGAAACTCGGGTGAGGAAACAACTTCCTACGCTAATCTCTATAGGAGAGTATTGTGCAAATTCTTATAAATCCTTACAATTTCAGATTCATTAACTACTTTAACAAAGATATTGTAATCACATACCATGCATACAGAAAAATAGAGAATGACACAATGATATACCCTGGGGAAAACCTTTCGGTAAAAAACCCCAGCACTCCAAAACCTGCACAATGTATTATCTTGAACACAAAGATTACAATACACTTGCAATGCAAGTTCTTTCAAGAAATGAGAGATAAAGCCAACAAGACTTAAATTTCTGTTATATCTCTCCCATAGGAGCAGCATCATATATATAGACTCCTCTGGACCCAAAAATAGGCACAACCACCAAGACCCATGCACAAAGCCACATGTACACAGTTGTTACATGCAATCCCAAGAATAGGCATCCATCCCTAGAATAGACTATGATAGCTTGTCATAGAATCCACCAAAAATAACGGTCACAAGAGAAGTGTAAGAGAATCTGTCACACCAACTTATTTTTGGCATATTCTCTTACACACACCAACCACTTCTTCTCGGGCACCCAAATAGGCCCAAGTCATAAGATGCTCTTACACCTGTCATAGCACATTCCTTAAATAGTTCTTATGCATCATAGGAATCCATCATGACCATTTCAGTCATGATCTCCTTACGCACAAGATGCCGACACATCAAGTGGAGTGACACATCAACATGCCAACTAGACATGTACAATCACACTTAATTACATTATTTGCCAAAAATACATTTACAAAACAAATAATAAGAATAAGAATTATCCAAGGTTGAGACACCTTATTCCTAACATTTATGATACCCTTGAGGCTGCATTTCAGGACAAAGGTCCTTTGCCTGTAGGTCAAAATGAAGAAAATAGAGATGTGGGTTTAGAAGTTGACCTGGATCTTGATGAAGATAATTTCAAAAGAGAACCCATGAGACATAGGAAAGTCCACTTCTCATATCAAAATCTTCCTGATATGGATGTGTCATCTAGTTCTGATGACATTATGGTAGATCCTAATGACTTGAATGCACTGAGGTTGCAGTTGGCAGAGCGGGATGTCATACATAAAAGATTACAGGAGGAGAGAGAGGCTGAAAAGGTAAATGCTTTGATAGAGAGGTAGTCTCTTATTAGAAAAATAAATGAAATGAAGGAGAGAAACAAAATGCTTGCTTGTGCTCCTAAAACATTGTAGCATGATGTTTTTGGTGATCTTGATGCCTTGAGGAGTGACCAAGAGCACTTGCTTCAAGATCATGAATTTGAAAGTGAGGGCCCTGTGGTTAGACAAGTACAAAGCTATGTCCCTTTGCCTAAAGATAAGGATGGGCATAGGATCACTAGACTTGGTATTATCATTAATGAGAAAGGAAAGCAGAAGATGGTGGATGACCAAGCAAAAAAACCACTAACAATACCAAGGATCCCACCACCTGATTCAAATAAGGACATTGAAATGGAGAGAAGGAGAAAAGAAGATGAGGACCTTGCAAGAGAACTAGAGAGAGCCGAGGTTGACGCTGCCATTACAGAAAAGAAAAGGAAGATCTAATTTTTGTGAGCTTCTTCAGCTAATGCTCTTAGCCCATCTGCTACTAAACTAGGTATGCCATCTATGACTACTGATATTCCACTTAGTAATGCTACTAGTTCTTTTCCTTCTTCATCTGCTAGGATAGGTGCAGATCTTAGGCAGTAGTCAAATGCACAGATAAATGTAGATGCTAATGTTGATCCTAGGGTTAACACTAATTTGAGCTTTCAAAGAAGACCTATGCAATTAGAAGGCTATAGGCAAATAAGTTTTGATGAAATTCCTGGCTATCCAAATGTTTTTCCAAATGATATTAGAGATAAGGTACCTAAGTTTGCTAGTAATAATGCTATAACTTGTGAAGACCATCTTAGGTTATTTTTTTATATGCTTAATGATTATGAAGTAGAGCATGAGGATGTTGTCATGAAACTATTTGTTCAATCTCTAATGGAGGATGCTAGAGATTGGTTTAAGAGGCTTCCTAATAGATGTATTGATACTTGGGACTCTTTTGAGAAATATTTCAAGGAGTAGTATGGTGATAGGCCTAATGCTAGCTTCATGTTGAATGAATTCAACACCATAAGGAAAAATCAGAATGAGTCTGCAACTGAATTCAACATGATATTTTAGAAGGGTATGCATAAGTTGTTCCAAGTCATGCGGTTGCATGACAATGTCTGTCTAACTACATACTTCAATGCATTTGATGGGAAGATGGGATATTTATTGAGGGATAAAGAACCAAGAACTCTTAGGGATGCTTTTAGGATTGTTGTCAATTTTGAGAACAACATGAAAATATCAAGAAAATTGGGTGGAAAGAGAGATGACCCAAAGTTGTTTAGGGACAGGAAATACAAAAAAGAAAATGATAAGAATGTTGGATCTAGGAGGAAAGTAGAAGATAAATTAGATAAGGTGCTTAATGCATTGAAGGATTTGAAGGCACCTGCAAGTAGGAACATCAGTGCTCCTACCAATGAGAGGCCTTAGTTCAACAATAATTTTAGTAAGCAGAATAGACTGCAGAATTACCCCTACAACACCCAATGGAAGGACGACAAGCATATTGTCCCTGCCGCAAGAGGAAACAATGACAGAGGTGTCCCTGACCCTCTACATAAAACTTCAATAAATGTCATGGAGAATGTACCTTGGTGTGTTGCATGCTAGTCCCCCTCATTCTGTAGAGCATTGTGTCGTTGCACAATCTATGTCTGCAAATCAAGATTGTGGCAATGAGGAGATAGAACAAGAAGAAGAACAAGATGATGTTGGTTGCAACATGGCTTCTTCATGTCAAGGATATGAAGATGATTTTGATTTTGATGAAGAGGCAGATGTGAATGTGAAGAGACATAATCAGGCTCTTTTTCATCAAGAGATTTTTTCTGATGGTGAGTGCATTGATCAAAAAACATGTAACATGAACTCTTCTCCCAAGCCAGTAAATTTGAGAAGACCTTCTAGAGAGGAGATGGAGAGGATTACTATAGAAATGATTGCCCAGGTGCAAACTAGAGGCATGGTGGCAAGGAATACAAATGAGAAAGCTGCAGGAATGTTTGTAAAGAATACCAACTCCAGAGAACCTAATGAGAACAAATCAAAGGTTGATCACATGGTGAAATTAAAGAATGTAAAAGGTAAGCATTTTGAGCCTAAGGGAGTTGGAATTGAAAAGATCTCTAGTGAGATTGAGAAGCTAGTTAACACAATAACTAAGGTTGAAAAAATGAGGGTGGTCAATACACTGAATATGTCAGACAAGCAAAAGGATGTTAAGGCAATGCGGATTGAGATTCCTGCTTCTACCCCTATTGACATGTTATCTGTATTGTCACAAATTACAGTTAAGGTTCCATTGTCAGAATTGTTGAGGATCCCCGAACATAAAGATAAAGCTATTGCATGGGTTGGTAATATTCACAAAAATGATACTTCATGCAATGGATCTCAGGATAAAGCTTTAAAGGATGTTGTTGCTCAGGGAATTGTGTCTCAAATTCCTCCAATATATTTGGATAGTTCTGTCAATGCCAGCCTTGAAAATATTGACCCATTCTTCTTAAGCGTTCTTGTGAATGGGATGAAGTTAAGAAATTGTATGATTGATAGTGGTGCCTCTAATACTGTCATGCCTTTCAAAATCATGGAGAGGTTGGGCCTTAAAGTTGATACAGTGTAGGGTAGGTGTGGTGCAATGGATCAGAGGGAGGTACCAGTTATTGGGACTATCAATGCAATGCCATATAGGTTGGCAGCATATCTAGAGAAAGAGCTAACAATGAGTGTTTTAGTGGTGGATATCCCCCCTCATTATGGGATGTTGCTATCTAGAAGATGGAGTGTTGCCATGCGTTGAAGTTTACAGTGTGATTTTTCAAGATTGAACGAGAGCCAAGAGTATGCCACATGATTGAGAGAAACATAGATAATGAAACTACATGTTTTGTGGATACTGATGTTAATGCTTTTAGGGAAGAGATCCCTATATTTGAAAATGAGCTTGTTTTGTCACCTATTTCTACTGAGGTAGGTGTTGACTCTGTGAAGAGCGATTTGTGGGTCATGTACTTTGATGGTGCAAACTGCAAAGATGGTGTAGGAGTAGGTATTTTACTTATTTCTCCTGATGGAAACACCTACAAGTTCTCTTTCACATTGAATTTCTTTTGTACCAACAATATAGCAGAATATGAGGCCTTGTTGTTAGGATTGAGGTTGGCACAAAAGCATGGTATAAAATACATAAGTGTTATTGGTGATTCTGAGTTGGTGGTATCCCAAGTCAGGTCAATGTATGCTTCCAAGAATAGAAGGTTGAAACAATATAAGAATGCAGTGTGGGATTTGATTGAATATTTTGATGCCTTCAATATTGAGTGGAAGGATAGGAGTAACAACAAGGTGGCTGACTTGTTAGTCAATATTGCAATCAATCCCAATGATGTCACATTCTCTGGTATTTCTAAAGTTGAAATTTAGGCTAGGCCTAGTATACCAGATAATATTGAGAATTGGCAAGATTTTGATGATGATAATGATATTTTGAAGTTTATGGATTGCAAGGATCAGTATCATGGTCAGGAACTTGATTGTTCTGCCTTGGTTGAGTTAGTATAAGGAAGGGAGGTTGTTTTACGCAATGAGGTCATTCAACTTAGAACTAACAAGGTGCCCAAGGGGCTTGTTGTTTTGGAAACTGTCTTTGACAACCAAGATAGAGTAAAAAAGAATATCAAAGGAGAAGATCATGCTGATCTTGAGGAGATAAATCTTGGATCACATGAGGCACCTAAGAAAGTATACATTGGTAGAGATATATCTCAAAAGGTAAGGTGACCTTTGATCGAATTATTGAAGAAATTCAGGCATATTTTTGCATGGTCATATGATGACCTAAAGGTTTATAGAGAGGATTTATTTCAGCATGTTATTCCATTAAGAGAAGATTTTCGGCAAAAGAAAAGGCCTATTAATCCTACTTTGGCACCCAAGATGCAAAAATAATTAATGAAGTTGAGAGATGCTAGCATTATCAATCCTATAAGGCATTCTTCTTGGGTGTCAAATCTTGTTCCTGTAAGAAAAAAGAATGGTGACATCAGGCTTTGTGTGGACTTCATAAATTTGAACATCAACTCATTGAAAGATAACTATTATTTGCCCAATATGGAGGCTATGTTGCAGAGAGTAACTAGATCAGAAGTGATGTCAATGATGGATGGTTTCTCTGGCTACAATCAGGTCATTGTTAAGGAATCAAAACAATTCAAGACAGCCTTTACAACACCTTGGGGAACATATGTTTATGTGAGAATGCCTTTTGGTCTCACAAATGTTGGTGCTACTTTTCAGAGGGCAATGGATGTTCCCTTTTCAGATTTCATTAATGATTTCCTTGTTGTGTATTAGGATGATTTTACTGCCTATTCCAAGAAGGAAGAGGACCATTGTGCTCATTTAGAGAAAATATTTATGAGGTCCTTGGAATTTGGCATTTCATTAAACCCAAGGAAATGTGCTTTTTGTGTCATAGAAGGTAAGTTGCTTGGCCACTTAGTTGGGAAGTAAGGAGTGAGAATTGACCCAGAGAGGGTAGCAGTAATTGATAAAATTCAAAGGCCAAAGAATGTTAAAGGGATTCAGTCTTTCTTTGGTCAGGTCAATTTTCTAAGGAGGTTTGTGACAAACTTTGCAGAGGTTACTAGACCTATTTCCAAGATGTTAAAGAAGGGATCTGTAGTCAATTGGGAGGGTGAGCCTGATGAGGCTTTCAATAATATCAAGCAAGCTATCAAAGATGCACCAGTGCTAAAGGCACCTGATTATAGTGTCCCAATGCATATCTTTTCTTTTGTATCTTTTCATACTATTGCTGCAGTTTTGTTACAATAGAATAAGCATGGTTTTGAGCAGCCTATTGCATTTTTCAGTAAATTTTTGCAGGCGACAGAATTAAAGTATGACATAAATGAGAAACAAGCTTATGCACTTGTGAAGGCAATCAAGGCTTTTAGGTGTTACTTGATGGGAGCAATTGTGATTGTTTTTGTGCCAAGTGTAGCTGTGAAGGACATTTTCTCACAGCAAGAGGTGTCTGGAAGAAGATGCAGATGGATCAATAGGATCCAGGAATTCAATATTGAGATCCAGATCACTAAGTTGGTTAGAGGACAGGGATTGGAAAAGCTAATGGCCCAATCCAATCTAGATGCAAACTAGGTAAATCATTTTGAAATTGATTATACATGTGATATGGATGATTGTATTTGGTATGAGGATATTATTTACTATTTGAGAAACATGAGGTCTCCAGATAGTATGAATGATAATCAAAGAGGACATTGAAGTTACAGGCCATCAAGTATGTAATTTTGAAATGTAAGTTGTATAGAAAAAATTTGGATTGCATACTATTGAAATGTGTAGATGAGAATCAGGCTATTCTATTGTTGAAGGAGATGCATGAGGGAGTTTGTGGTGGACATTATATGGGCAAAACAACTACTCATAAGATCTTGAGAGTAGGATTTTGGTGGCCCACAATCTTCAAGGATGTAGAATAGCTGGTAAGGAGATGTGATGCTTGTCAAAGGTTCTCTGGTAAGCTTAAGTTTTCAGGTAATGTACCATTAAAACTAGTAGAAGTTCAAGCTCCTTTCTAGCAGTGGGGAATTGATTTCGTAGGGGGGATACCAAACAAGTCAAGTGGAGGACATTCATGGATCTTAGTTGCCACTGATTACTTTACAAAGTGGGTAGAAGCTATACCTACAAGGAATGCAACTAGCAGAGTGGTAATTGACTTTCTGATGAATAATATTATTACAAGGTTTGGGTGCCCTGAGAGGATAGTGAGTGACAATGCTATGTGCTTCAGGTCTGCTAAATATAAGAACTTTTGCAAAGGTTTGGGAATTTAGATTTCTAATTCCTCACCTTATCATCCGCAAGGAAATGGTCAGGCAGAATCTACTAATAAGGGCTTGATTAAAATCTTGAAGAGAATTCTGGAGAAGAATAAGAGGGCATGGAATTCAAAGCTGCCATTAGCTTTATGGGCTGATAGGGTAACTATGAAGAGGGCAATTGGTTGTGCACCATTTGACCTGGTGTATGGAATTCATGCTAGGATGCCTCAGTATAATTTATTGGAGATGTACAAGTTTGTGTAGTTGTATGATGATGACATTGATGATGAGATGCAGTTTAGAATTGAAGACCTCGTTAGGTTGGATGAAACTAGAAGAGAATCAGTTCCAAGGAATGCCAAATTGCAGTTGCAGGTTAAGAATTTATATGATAAAAAGATTGTTGACAGAAAGTTTGAGCCTGGTGATTTGGTGTTAGTTTGGAATGCTAGATTGGAGGATAAGGGGAAACATGGTAAATTGGATCCCATCTAGTTAGGGCCATATTTCATTCATGAGAAATGGGGCCAAGATTCTTACATCATCAAGGATTTTAATGGTGATATTCAAGAGTTGCCAGTTCATGGACAATTCTTGAAGCAGTACTTCATTTGAAGTACCCTATTTTCCATGAACAGTAGTTAGGGTTGTACATCTTGTAAATCTCTGTATATAAGTTGCTTTCCCCTACCCTATTTTGCTCTGGTTTGTCAGTTTTTGGTCCTGTTGCTTGGTCCTACCCTACTTGTTCCTTGCTCTCTACAATTTTGTCCTGTGGGATGGTCTACTTTAACCAGTGATTCTAAGTCCTTGCCATGCCTGCAAGAGACATGCATCCCCAACTAGAGCCACTATTAGGCCAATTTTCTATCATTGCAAACTCTGGTGAAATTGACCTGTTCCATGCAATGTCTTTGTTTTGTTGTCTTGCCATGCCTGCAGTCATAGTTTTAAGTTGCAAAGGAAATCCACTTGGTTTCATGGTGTGCGTGTCTTGCCCTGTGTGTTTCAATGTTGTCACCTTGCTCCAGCCCAAGTTGCGTCTCCTAATGTGCAAAACCCAGAGAGTTATTAAAATTTTGAGGTCCGGGGGAAGCAAACTTTAAAATTTGCCATAGTGTCAAAAACCTACAGTGTTTTCAAAAATCTATGATGTTTTCGATCTCTTACCGAAAACTTGCATTATTTTCGACCCTTTGCCTTCAAGCTTTTATGCAGTTGTCTTTTGGTGCCAAAAACTTTGTGTGTTTTTGACTATGTCTTAATTGCGCAAGTCCGACGTAGATGGTGGGTCCAGGCTCTTCCTAATTGGTTGTTGCATGGCTGCATGTCAGACTTTTTTGACATGCAATCATGCGACCCGCTTGCCACCTAGCCATGTGGGGTCCCAGTCCTGTTCAGCTGCCTGGCGGTTTACTTTGCTTTACTATGCAAGTGCGACAATGTGGGGCCAGTTTCTTCAAAGCAACAAAGTGAGGAAATCAACAGTCAGTGTGTGATCACATGGAATATTTTTTCCCCATGCGATCATGTACCTGCCATTGATTTTATTTGTTCTAGGCATCTCTTCGGTGAAGTGGGCCCGGTGTCAAAGGGGTGACAGATGGCATATCCTTATTGGCTGTCGCATGGCCGCATGTCAGACTTTTTTGACATACGATCATGCGACCACTTACCATCTATCCACATGGGTCTCAGCTATTTGCAGTTGGTGGTTGTTGTTCCGTGGTCCTGAAGGCTGTGATGTGGCAGCTTTGGGTTGGCTGTTGCATGATCGCATAGCCCAGTTTTTGTCTATGTGATCATGCGACTGGTTAACATGTGTCCATGGTAGTGCGGTGGTGGTTGTGGTACCCCTTGTGGTGGCGGTGGCGGTGGCGATTACGGTAGCAATCTGTGTGTTGCCGCATGCTCGCATAGCCCATCTCTGGGCTATGTAATCATGCGATACGGTGCCACGTGTCCTGGGGCCTGTTTGTGGCTATTTAGTGGGCTCGGTGGTAGGTGGTGTCATGGTAGTTTTTGGTTAGTCCGTGCTGGCAGGATGGTGGATTTGAACGTGGGCTCAAGTGGGGTATCTCGGTGGTGGTTTAACAATCGGCAGGTTGCATGTTTGCGGCTTGTCGCATGTTCGTGTAGGCTAGTTTCCTGGCTTGCGAACATGCGACAAACCCTATTGTGGCAGCGGTCTAGCGTCGGTAGTTAAGAGAAGGTAATGTAGGTGGCGTGTCAGATGTTCGCATAGCCCATCTCTGAGCTATGCGATCATGTGACAACTATTTGGAATCACCATTACAGAGTTAGCCTGAGATGTTTGGATGGTTAAAACACAGGCCCGCGAATTGCATGGTGACCGTTGCAGATTCAAATTTAAATTTTTGAGAACTTCCAGTGACTAGAAAGTACCAAATTTATGGAATTCATTGTAGAGTAGACCCTGTTCAATTTGAAATGACTAGTTTTCTATTTATGGTGTGGTCCAGGATGTGGTTGGATCATTTGTAGAGCTTGTACCGTAGTGGTTGTGTGCTCAAGGCTTGTTGCAGGGTGTCCTTTTGAGCCCGGTTTTGTGATCCCTTATACTTCCAGAGAAGATTTTCATGATTAGGGATCAATTCTAATTTCCTCTCTCCTAATTGACTGTGTTTCCTACCCTTGTAATAAATTTTAGACTATTTCCAGCAGGTTGGGTGGTTAAAATCCTAACCCTAGCTATCTGAAGCTTGTTGCATCTGATCTTGAGGATCCCAAGGCAGCTAGTGGTATAAGTTGCCAAATTTTGGATTTTGCAAGGGTTCCAAAATCTTGTGCTTTTGGTCCCTAGTTTTTTACTGTAATATACTAATAGAGGTTTGATTTGGTGCCCTTTTCTCATCTTGGTGTCATGCCAATTGTATGCTGATCCTGATTGTGTTAATGAAAACATTCTTGAATCCCAATCTTGTATCTTGTGTATGTTTTCTTGCTTGTCTCTAAGCTCATATATGTTAATGTCACAAAGTGTGTTAATGTATGGTAAACAAAGAGTATTTTGAATTTATCTTTGAGTTCCTAACAAAGTTAGGATTAAAGCCTTCTAGGTGAATTTAGTGAGTTTGCAGCCAGGTATAGAATTTGATATCCTTGTGCTTGAGGGAAAGGGGTAATAGGCAAAGCACTTACCCTAGTTTCCATTGTGTTTGACTTAAGGTATTTAGTTGAAGTATACGGTTGGTGACTCTTAGCCCTAGGATAAGGCACTAGTCCTTTCTTTTGAAGTCATGGTTAACAACCACACAAACATAAACATTCATTTGATAAACCTTTTATAGACTTGTGTTGAGCATTGTATACATCATTTTGAGACTCCTTTGAAGAAGTGAGTCAAGGGTACACCCGCCTGAGCATTGAAGCTCAAAGAGTAGAAGGATCCTTTGATCCTTGTCAATTGGCCCTCTTCCTTGTGGACTTTGGAGTGGTGATAGAGTTAGAGTTTTCATTTACATTATCCATCAAAGTGTAAATCTGCAAGTTCAAGATCAAAGGGAATAATCCACAACCAACACCTCTCTTAGACACAATTCTTAGAGCACTAATTAGAGGACTTGGAGAAGAACATTTTGATAATGACTTCTCTATCAGGGTAAATGGACATGTGGTTGGTCTCTTTTTAGCTTTAACAATCTTCAATGGGACTGAAAAGGAGAGGGTAATTAGGGCGGCTAAAGAAATCTTTAAGGAAGATATCGTGGGAGGACTAGAAAATGTGGTTTATGGCATCAACAAAGACCTCACTATACCTTTTCCATAAATATACATGAAGAAAGAACTGAAGGACCTCCCTGCCATCCCCAACTTTCAGTGGCTTCCAAAACTTTTCTTCAAAGATGAGGCCACATTCGATGGGGTTTGGCCTTCAATGAGGAAGAATTTGGACTTTCTCATCGCCACAACACTCAAGGAGGAGATGGACTTAGATGAAGTCCTTGATTACTAGCAAGAAGAAGGCTTTGAGGTTCCAGTCGAGATGGATCAGGAGCCACCCTGCAACATAAGGATCATTGCACCACCAGTCAAGAGATCATCTTGGGACTACAAAGTGAAAAGGGAGGAGATCATCATTATGCAGAAGAAGGATGCCTCTTGGTGCTGCAACATCATCCGAAAAGAATAACCAAAGTTTAAGGTGGAATGTATAGATTATAGTTTACTTTTGCAAACTCTCGATAAAGAATTTTTGACTATGTAATATTGACAGAATATCGATAAATAGGCCATGTAAAGAGGAAATATTGAGAGAATACTAGTTTATAGGGAGCATAATAACTACACTAGACTAGCTATGTTTCATAATT